>JAODXP020007655.1:42500-83034 GCA_027497455.2 Sardinella longiceps | reverse complement strand
TCTCAGGTATGCAGGTATGCTCCTAAGGGCAGATTCCTGTCTCTCTCTCTCTCTCTCTCTCTCTCTCTCTCTCTCTCTCTCTCTCTCTCTCTCTCTCTCTCTCTCTCTCTCTCCCTCCCTCCCTCTCTCTATGTGTGTGTATTTAAGAGAGCACTCTGAGCTGCTCCTCACTCTCGTCTTGAGCTGACAGAGAACACTGCTCTTCTTCATCACCTGTGTCGTCATCATCATCATAATCATCATCATGAAGCTGATTGGTCTGCTGGTGCTGCTGTCTCTCGTCTCATTGGTGGAGGGGGAGGTAGTGAACTCCTTTGACACTTGTAAACAGTTCTTCGTGGACAACATCCCTCCTACTGTGCTGACAGACCAGAATAACCCAGACAGGTACAAGAAGATCTGCCAGAAGTACAAGGATATCCACAGGTTCGCCACGCTCTACGACACCAAGAACAAGATTCCGGTCTACTCTGCTTATAGATATAAGACAGATTCCAAGAATGAAGATTCCAAGAATAGAGATCCCTCTTGGATGATTGAGCCTCAGGTTGGTCTGACATGGTTTTTCGTTTGGTCACTCTTCCTGTTGCTATTTCAAAAATAAAAAAATGTGTATTTGTATCTAGAAATGTGATTTTTACAAGGAAGTTTATTTGTCACATGCATGTAGTTACTGGTTGTGTAAAATGCAGTGAAATTATGTTTGTCATCAGTCAAACGGTGCATAACCACTGGGAGTCACCAAGGTTACAACTATGGTCCATGTTATGAAGTTATCACAGTTATCTAGTTACGACACAACTCAGGACTTAAGACAAAAATTACATGACAATGGATCCCCCTCTAACACAATTTTGTCACATGATGTAGCCTGATGGAAAATATTATCTTACCTAATATTATCTTCTTTGCATTGGCATGCCTTGATATCTTTTTGTTCATGTGACATTCATGGTCATGCATACGCTGCATATTATTGAAATATTTTTCTAAGCTTAGTTATATGCAATTAATCAATTAAAGTTGGTTGACCAAATTTCTCACATCCAAATGAGGGACACTTTGTTCAGGATGATGACGGACAAGCACTGGAACAGGCCCAATGCGCTCCCCAGTGGCCCCAAACCAAATCGCCTATGGCCTAGGTGAGGGCTACAAATATAGAGCACTCCAAATTCAAAAAGCTTTTAAAAATGAATAGAGCAATTAATGGATTTTTTAAAGTATCCTAATGCAAAATAACAAAGAATTCTAATTTCACTGTCTCATTTTACTCTTTAAAACTTTGGCCAAATATTCATCAGGCCGCACTTTAGCCTACTTATAAAGGCAATGTCATAATCTGAAAAAAGTATTATAGCTGTAAAACTCTAATAGGCTACTTGCTTTGTTGTTCATTAATACCTACGAATTGTCTGCAATGCTTCATAACAGAAGAAGGGAGAGAGACATCACAAAGGCAGAAGTGAGGCAGGAAAGTTGTCCCTCTTTGAATACTTCAAGTGTTTACAGTGACAAATGGTGCTTACTTCTGTATGTAGATAGAGTTTAGTTTACATAGACATGTAAACAGTTCAGGTATTGATTCTGGCAATCCCCAACAGCTGGACGACACACGCGCCAGTGCAGAGATGGCTTTTTCTACAGCAGTGAACAAGAAGGACAGAGGCCAGAATCAGGCTTTGGACAAAGACTATACAAATTCCGGCTATGAAAGAGCTCACCTGTACCCCAAATGCCACAACTGTAACAAGAACCAGGCTGAGTCCACCTTCACCCTGACCAACGCTGCCCCCATGACCCCTGAGGACAACAAGGACTGGTACGGCCAGGTGGAGAAGGTCACTGCCAATATGATACATAATGCATGTGAGCCGGGCACTGCCTATGTGGTCACTGGCGTGGTGCCAGGAGATGAATGGATGGAAGGAGATGAATGGATCAGCAAAGAAGAACAAGATGAACAAGATGGACCAGCAAAGAAGAACAAAAGAACAAAACGGATGACAAATGCTAAAATGAACGACAAAAAAAGAGGCCGTGCAGTTGTTGATGACTCTAAACCTCAGAGAGTCAATGTGCCCAGCTACATCTGGTCTGCTGCATGTTGCAAATGCAGACGTGATCAAACAAAATATCTATCACAGGCATTCCTGGCTGCCACCATGACATTAAGGAAGACATTTGATGGCCCTCCTAAAGATGGCTGGAAAATGTTGGCAAAGAAAATGTCAGTTGATGACCTGAATGAAAAACTCTCTGACCTTTACTTTAAAGAAAAGAATAGGTTTAAAGTGTTTGGTGACGTGTGTGGGGGGAATGGGACACTTAAGCAGAAGGGTAGGGCAGAAGATGAGAGAAATCATAAAGATAAAAATGTAGAAACACAGTAATGTAGTCTTTCATGGATGATGTAATAATTGCCTTCAGTATAAGAAGTTTGTGAATATCTAAACATTGGCTTTGTTACAGTTCTGAAAGTGTCATATGATGAACTGTCTGTCGGACACCATAGGTGCTCTGTGCGTATATCATCTTCATTGTGTTGTTGACTATTCTGCATTGCATTTTGGAACAGGTGCCTCCTCATAAACAGACCACTGCTCATTATACACTAAGGTTCAGTGGCCTTCCTTGTACTTAAGGAGAAAAATGCATATGTTGATTTCTATAGCTAAGGCATTGTTGGGTAAGCTACCTACATACATCACTAATTTGTTTACTTATCGCACTGCTAAGTATAGTACACAGTCTTCATTTAAGTTACTCTTACAGTCCCCAACTCCACAAACAGATATATGGAAAACAGTCGTCTCTTTGTACTACATCTTTGGAATGAGCCACAGAATATTTAGTATGGACTCCTTACCTACTTTAGAGGTTTTTAAAGAAATCATTAACACGGTTTATACAGAGGGATGCTGTTTCTGAACCATGTCTTAACCTTTTTCTTTAGAACTCTTTCTAGTTGTCTTTTGTGTAAGTGTCTAATATGTGTGTAAATTGTGTTTTGTCTGTATTTGGCTATTGTATTCTCTGAAACTGCTTGTTTGAAACTGCTGCCATAAATAAAGGTCAAATGAAAAAAGTGTGTGTGTGTGTGTGTGTGTGTGTGTGTGTGTTAATGTCAGTAATGTTATTGCAGCATCCAGTTTCAATTTATTTCCAATGTGCTTGTCTCACAACAGGGTATTTAATCTGTTTATTTTGCCTTTTTAATCCAAAATAAAGCTTTTGATCTAAACAGAACTACTGTTCATCATTTTAGCACTTAAAGGGATTAGTATGCTGTTATTGAAAATACTGTTTAAACATAAAGAAAAAGATATAGGTGAACACAGACCGCATTAATGACTAATTCATATTACAATGGATTTTACCTCCTGGTCTCAGAGATTTAGGCCTACCTTGTTAGCAACAAGAATAAAGGCCCATGATTGGTTCATTTGTATGAAATAAGTTAAATATATTATGTATTAGAAACTGTTGAATATAAACTCACATCTCCCTGCCACTCTAATAATGCTGCAGCCAGTCTTATTGCACAGCAGTGTAACACCACATAATAGCAGAGAGAGTTGAGGCCCCTCCCTATGAGGAGTACGGTCACATATATGTGATTTGTTGTGGCTGGTCTCCAGGGAGTACGGTCACATGTAGAGACAGTGCAAGTCACGTCACAATGACCCCCCCCCCCCCCGGGGGCGAAACTGACCCCTCTAATAATGCTGCAGCCAGTCTTATTGCACAGTAGTGTAACACCACATAATAGCAGAGAGAGATTGAGGCCCCTCTAATAATGCTGCAGCCAGTCTTATTGCACAGCACACATCAAACTCACATTTTATAAAAGTGGAAAAATTAACATTAATTTAACCGGCATATAACCCGTAATTTTTAATTCATAGTATACAAAATATTCAGAATTATTCACAGCATTTTTAAAAGTATTTCTTATTTCTAATAATCAGGGCCTTAAGCCTATTCTTGGGATAGCCTACAACATATTCAATAGCAACCAGTTATAATAAATAATCATAAGCAGTGGCCTGCAATGTTTTATTTGTTTTCAAAAGGCAGACCACACACACACACACACACACACACACACACACACACACACACACACACACACACACACACACACACACACACACACACACCAGCCCTATGCAGACACACAACAGAGGTGTCACACACACAGATGTATCCATGTCCTAAGGATACATCAACAGTTTTCAGACTAACCGTTGCCTCAAACTCTCTGTTATAAACCAAAAAGTATAAAATCACAAAAAAATCACACAAATATTGTTTAGTGGGATGAAATTGTATTAGGTTCAAAATGACAGAAATTGAATAGAGAAAGTGCAACATGTATGTGTGTGCACAAGTGTGTTCAGGTACAGAGCATTTTCTATTAAAGAATGTTGTTTTGTGTTTGAGCATTTGCTTAGAGAATGGTGTCTCATGTTGTAGCAGTTGAGACAGGCACACAAATCCCCACACATGTAGTCTCCCATACAAAAACAAATCTGTCTTTTTATTTATTTATTTTTTGTTTTATAAAGAATGGTTGAGACAGGCACACAAAGCCCCACCCACTCTCACACCCAAGTAAATACAAATACAAATCTATCTTGTTAAAAGTTATTTTTATTAAATTTTTGTTTACATTTGTTTTGAGCCTTTTTGTTTCTCCATCATCTCATGTTGCTTTACACACACACACACCAAATATCATATTTACATTACATTTATGCATTTGGCAGACACTTTAATCCAAAACGATTTACATTTAGTCAACTTCAGGGCAAGTCTCCCCTGGAGCCTATCATACTGCAGTCAGGGTCCTTAACCACTATGCTACCACCACCAAATTTCACACACACACGTCCCCAAACACCTGAAACGGAATCTTTTTTATTTTGAAGTGGTAGGGACTGTAGAGCTTGGACAGACGATGATTGAGCTGCTTAACCGTTATCCTCTTCCCCGCCATATTGGAAGCTTTCCCGTAGTCTTGGGTGGTCCCAGTCTTGGAAGATTTTCCGGAACTTTTAGTTTTAGCCGTCTTCGAACCTTTTCCAAAACCTTTGGTAGCTCCTGTCTTCGAAGATTTCCCAGCTCCAGTCTTGGAATCTTTCCCAGAACCTTGGGTGGCTCCAGTCTTGGAATCTTTACCGGAACCTTGGTCCGTCCCAGTCTTGGTGGCAAAAAGGAACCCCCCAGACAGATACTCATCTCTCCCCCTGTGCTTGCAGCAGAAAGCGGACCAGAGGTAGCTGGGCACATTGACTCTGTTCTTACCCTCAAACCCAATCCCTCTGCTCCCTGGCACTGTCCCAGTCACCACATGGGCTGGGCCCTGGCACTCTTTGTTTATGATATCAGCGGTGACATTCAGCACCTGGGTGTACCAGTCCTTGGTGTTCTGCTGGATCTGAGGGACAGTGTTGGTCAGGGTGAAGCTGGAGTCAGCTAGGCGTTTGTCACAGTGGTGGCACTGGGGGTACAGCTGAGTGGTCTGGTAGCCGGAGTTCGGGTAGTCGTTGGGCAAGGCCTGGTTGGTGCCTTTCACTTTTGAGTTCACCGCAGCCATCTCAGGGCCTGCACTGGGGTTGGCCAGCTGGTAAGGGGGGGGGGGGTGTCATTTGGAGGAAAAAAACATCAAAATAATAGATAGATAGATTACACAATTAGTCAATCAATAGATCTTGTTTAATTCTGTAGTGCATCTATTAACTTAACCATCCTGTATGAATATCTTAAATAATAATGGATATCTCTAAATATCTAATTACATCAGCAAGAAGTTAATTTGAAAATTAATGTTTTTTTAAATTAATTTCAAATATTTTTTTCCATTTTTCCATAACAAACCTTAAATTAACTTTTAATTAAATGTAAATGTAAATTAATGACTTCACTATTCTGTGAAATACTGTTTTATTTCAATTAACTACTTTCTGGTATTATAAGCTATTTAATAAACATTTATAAAGGATGGTTATTATAAATTGCTACCAAGAACAAGTCATTTCTGACACACCTCAACCATCCTGGTGTTATTTAAATAAATAAAATATTTAATAACCATAGAGGACTAGCTTCGTACAAGGGGCTGGCACGATTCACCATTGACAAACGATTGCAAGCTGGAGGTGTGACTGTAGAAGTTTGCTAACGTTATGCACAAGCTTGGTCGTGAAGTAGGCTAAGCTATTTAGTGCTACAACCACTGAAACCCGACTTTATCTCTCACGACTCCCGATCCTGCTTGCTTTTTAGTGTGGTATAGAATTGATCCCTGCAAACCAATGCCAATGGCCGGAAAGGCAAGAGGACAAGAGGACTCACATGTGGCTTCACCATCCAGGTGTTATTTAAATATTTAATAGTTAATAAAAATATTTAATAACCATAGAGGACAGTGATTATAAATTGCTGCCCATAACAAATCTTTTCTGACTCACCTGAGGCTCGACCATCCAGGTGTTCCTGTTGTTGCTGGCTGCGGTGTGGTTGGTAAACAGGTAGGCCGAATAGATGGGAATGCGGTTCTGAGTGTCGTAGAGCGTGGCGTAGCGATACTTGTTGCCAAACTTCTGACAGATCTGCCTGTAGCGCGGCTTTTGATTCTTGTAGCGCTTCTTGGACTTCAGGACGGTGGGACCTACGAGTTTCTCGCTGTCTGTCTGTTGGTTCGCTGTGTCTTTGTTGCCCTTGACGGCGGGCTGAGCAAAGAAGTCGAAGGATAGCGAAGAAGGGCAGTCTCCGCCACTAGAGATGACCGGTTTGTTGGCTTTGTCCTTGATGAAGAACTCTGGACAAGAGTCGGCAAAGGACTCAACCACCTCCCCCTCCACCAATGAGATGAGAGCCAGCAGCACCAGCGGACCAATCAGCTTCATGATGATGATGAAGAGGAAGAAGAGTAGTGTTCTCTCTGCTCAGGAGTGAGCATAGTGAGGAGAGCAGCTCAGAGTGTCAGCTTATATACTTACCAGACACGCATGCGCGCGCGCACACACACACACACACACACACACACACACACACACACACACACACACACACACACACACACACACCCAGAGCAACATGCCCTGAGGTGATTGTCAGTTATTAGTTGCATACCTGACAGCAGTGAATTCATCCTCTCAGAGACACATGTGACTTCATCTCTTCCTGTTGTTCCTGCTGAGATGATGACAGATGGGATTGATTGAAAATTTGTTTTGTAGTTTTTGCGCAGGACATACAGTATGTTTTTTTTTTTTTTTTTTTTACCTTTGGCATTTAATATAGATAAATGGTGTGTGTGTGTGTGTGTGTGTGTCTCTGTGTGTGTGTAAAACTGTCTCCATAATTGATAGGTGCATCTCAAAACAACTGCACTAGCCAGAGACTTGGCTATAAGGAAGTAATAGCTGAAACAGGGAACAAAGAGGTGTTTTACACACACACACACACACACACACACACACACACACACACACACACACACACACACACACACACACACACAAGGAAGTGATGTTTGAGACCTAAGGAACAGAAGCGTCCTCAGGAATGTCACCTAGCAACAGGAAGTCCCTAATTTGCGTATGTTGTCATGGCATCCAGTGTGTAGCTGGGACAGGGAGGATGACAGGGAGAGTGAATGAGGAAATACTCTCTTGGATAATCTCCAGAGGGAGAGGAGAAGACTAGAAGGGATATGCTGATGGCCGGAAATGACGTTGAAATCTCGCCGTTATGTCGGTTGCCTAGTAACAATGCCAAACGACCTACTAATATACCTAAATGATAAATGATCTAAAAAAAAATAATAAAACTCCAAAAATTAATACTTAAAATGGGGGGGGGGGACCAAAACCCCCTCTACTGTTCTTTTTATTCGGTTTTGTAACTGTAACAGAGAGCGAGATTCTGTGAGAACGTAGGGCAAAGGTTTACCGTCTAGTTTTTACCATTGACTGAGAGGGTTGATGCAGACTCAGGCGAGATCTTATTGGTTGTACAGAACGTTAAAGAATATTTTTCTTATTGTGATGTAATGCCATTTATGCAGACAGGAAGTGTTTCAGTCTGATGAGGTCACTGGTTTGCACCCATTGATATGTATTATGATGCTTTATCTTTATCTTGGGCAGTTTTCCATGATCTTTGGGAGAGGGAGTGGGCAGAAATTAGGACTTTTGTTTATGTTCTGATCTGTTTGTGATCGCTGGACTAGCCCAGCAGTCAGTTTCAAGATTTTAGGGAATGTACAGGGAGTTTTATACCTGATATCAGGGAAGAAGAGTGGGCAGAAATTATGACTTTTGTTTATGTTCTGTTCTGTCGGTTTGGGATCGCTGGCAGTCAGTTTGAGTCCAAAGAAGACCTCAGTTACATTACATGTAGGGAATGTTCCAGTCTTATTCCTGATATCAATCACACAATGTGGGTGTTCATAGAGGTATAAGGCCAGATAGGATTAGATTGGGGAGAAAAATTAGGGAGGGTATGTGCACTATAGGCTTTTTATTATTATAATTGTATTTTGTCATACCCACTGATAACAATAACATTTGTGTAACAGGGCAGTGGTAGCCCAGTGGTTAAGGAGCCTGACTAGTGTGTGTGTGTGCTATTGCAGTCTGGGCAGTGGTAGCCCAGTGGTTAAGGAGCCTGACTAGTGTGTGTGTGTGCTATTACAGTCTGGGAGTTGTGGGTTCCTATCCCGGCAGCCAAAGTTGTGCCCTTGAGCAAGGCACTTAACCATACATTACTCTAGGGGAGACTTGCACTGAAGTGATAGATAGTTGACAAAATGTAAGTCGCTTTGGATAAAAGCGTCTGATAAAAGTATAATGTTTCACACAGCTATAGCCCAACAGCAGTCAAGGTGGACTACACACAATGTAATCTCATCTGCAAAGTCATTCCCAATTTTGTCCAGAGGGGGGCAGTGAAGCACTGGTTGTGCTCTGGGATCTCATCCCTTTTTCAGATTACTATTACTGAACTAACAGACACAGGAAGTGTCCCCTCATGCCGTATCTCACAATATTCTTGGACTATCTCTCACAGTGGTGTCATTGTTGGCCAGTCAGTGTATCTGGTGTAACCAGTGCCATATATCGCACTATATTCTTGGACTATATTCTCACAGTGCTGTCATTGTTGGTCAGTGTATCTGGTGTAACCTAGCCTGGGAGTACCCATGCTCCTTTGCACACTTATTTCATTCCACTCTGCAAAGCAGCATGGTGACCATGGCCGTTTTTCTGGCTTACTTTCGGTATCCAATCGCAGAACTAAAAGGGATTTGTACGGCCTTCGATTGCATTTTACGTCACGTGGTGGCTCTAGTATTGGCTCCGAGGTATGTGCAGACGCTATGATAGACATTCGTAGCGCCCAATAAACTGCTCTGGACAATCGTAAACGATGTTTCCACTACGAGAAATGCAATAGGTAGGTCCCCAGACTAAATATCACTCGTGATTTTAGTTTGGCATTGTGTAACCAGTGTAACTGTTCTCTTCTCCCGCCACAGACAGTTGTTGTTGCCATAGAGATTGATGCTCTTGTTGTGCCATAAGCCCATCACATGATTCTATCTGTTCCAGTCTTCCACAACAGTCTTGGCAGTGATTGGCTGGAAACTGGTTTATTACAGGCTATTTGGGTGCACAGCCTGTGCCCATTGTCTTTGTGTGACGTTTACATCCCAAGTGTTGTTTCTAGAGACTGGACATTTTGACAGTGCATTCAGGGGGCAGGTAGGTAACAGATCAAAGGGAAATGCCCTTGGCGAACGTGAAACATGCAGGAACTCATGGACCAAAACTATCTGTTTTATAGTTCACCTTTAAGAGTTTTATAGTTTACCTTTAAGAGTTGCTGGTCCTGCATTGGAAGTATTGAACATTGTCATGTAAATATCTTTGTGTTTCATGTTTCTGTGTTTTTATCCTTTTATAATTTTTTATAATGATGTAATTTCACTTTTTACAATAATGTAATTTACCAATTGTCAATTGTAAATTGCCAATGTCAAACAAATACTTACAATAAATAAATAAATAAATAAACAATTTCCTTTAAAGCCTTTGCTGTTTTATTTGTCATTGGCATGCTGTGATACATGTTTCAAAAATAATAAGATACAATGTTGGTGTATTCAAAGAAACACATGTTCTATAGGCTAGTACCATTTGGTTTAGCATTAAACACTCTTGCATTCTTTTCAATTGACCCTTAAAAAAGGTTTTATATTGAACCATGAATGATTGCAAGAAGAAAAATAATTGTGACAAATATCATATACAAAGAGCACAAACATACAAAAAACTAAATTCAGGACTCAATAAATAGCCGTTTCTCAATACAAAGAATGTACAAGAACTTGCGAGTTCAACCTTGAGAAGTTGAAGCTAAAGGGGGGAAGCTGTCTATGCTTGCCTCAAAACACGTTGGCAGGTTGGTGGATGACAAGTTAAGGCTACAAACGGTACAAAGGTCGCATCTCCTCACTTTTTGGTTACAAAATCCATGTGTAGAGACTTAAAAGTTATAATATCATGTCTGATAAGCCCCAAATGTATTAGTTTAAAACAGATATGGTTAATCCTTGCATTACACTCCGCCATATTTCCGTATCTGAGAATGGAGCGCCGAAGTGCATTATGGGGAATAGTGGTCCTGAATTTATCAGAAGTCACTATCTGATGCATTCTCAAAAAAAATGGCTGAACTGAGAAAACATCCGGGAACTCCATGCGTACTTGACTAAATGTGAACTTTTGGAACGTTACTTCACCTGTGTTTTTCTGACGTTTCACAAGTCCATGAGAATCCAAGTGCATTAAAGTAAAGTATTGAGAAATGGCTAATATGTACCTTATGCTTTTAGTCCCCTAACTCCATCATAGAGTAGTACACTACCACTCCCACTAGTAGACTTAATCCCAAAGCACCTGTAGTAGGCTACCAAAATAATAAAATAAGCATAAAAAACACCGTAAATTCTTTAAATTGATGAGATTGGTACAACCACGTTTTATCCATGCCAGGGTCTGGGATCCGTTTCCAAAAAAGTAGAGTCCAATTGCCAACCAACTAAGTTGATAACTGGTTAGCAACTACGCCTATACTTTATTTGTTTACTTTATTCCTTGTTTTTCCAACCTCTTTGTGTCTGGCTTGTTCTGTCATTGAACCATACAATCAGGGTTAATCTTTAGATCAGAGTAACTGAACCACCGTAAACATGAAACCCCGCATAGAGTTTCTCCTTACTGAACCTGGTGTAGAAGGTGTGCAGGTGTGTGCGCTTGCCAGAGGAGACGCCGTAGAAGGACACAGTGCCAGCCTCCTTGTCCACAAACACACCTATCCTCTTGGTGGCTGAGTAGTTTGTCTTTCTCTTCAAGTCAACCCTGTTCTTCAACCCGTGCCTCACCAAAATGTTTTTTTCGGGGTGCTCCAGCATCCAGGACTTGGTATTGAGGCCAAGGAAGCTGTCAACCTTATTGCCTTTCCTTTTCAAGCTGCTGTAGGCCAGACCTGTAATACCCTGGCCATTGGCGCTCCACTCTGACTCCCAGTAGCAGCGCTCTGGCAAAGGCTGCTTGCTCAAGACCTGACGCTGGACATCAAACCTGTCTTTATGATAAGGGTACCCCCGAACGGGCCACACCCGAGACACCCTCCTGTGCCTCCTGGACAGAAGAAGGTGCTTGTTTGCAGTGTTCCTGTTCAGTGAGAGTTCACAGGAGACTGTACCAAACACACAAGACCACATGGTAAGCAGGAAACAGAACATAGCTTTCAACTACACAATAACATTTTTTGGTCATGATTAGATTGTTATTACCTCTGCTAAGGAGGTGATGTTTTCGCTGGCGTGTCTGTATTGCACGGATATTGGACAACGTGTACATTGGGACAAGTAATAATCTATTAAATTTTAAGAGATGATCAGTGATCCAGAACACCATCAGGAATTTATATTGTGTCTGTGACCACATTGCCTCGGCAGAGTTCTGGCTTCTCCAGGTGCTTTTACACAGTTAAAAGTAAGTAAAAATAAGTAAAACTTAATTAGAGTTTTACACTAGAGAGCAGTGGTTCGACCAGCCCTAAGGAAGATTATTGAGTTAAGATTTAGTTAATCTTGTCTCATGATTCAAATCTAATCTAAAGAAATCCACATTTCCTTTAGCCTGGGCCTGCCCATACTTCCTGTCAAGCCAGTATGGCCAAGGAGGCAATTTCCTCAACTCTCGAGCCTAAAAAAAAATCAGAACCCAATCAGGGACGAGCAGGCCAAAGGTTGCGAGCTCAATGCATTGATAGAAGTTTGATAGCATTTGATAAGACGTTTAGATTAACCCTGTCCGGAATTCCTGGGCAATGCTAGCTTTGCCAAACCACAGTTTTAATTATTACCTCTGCCAAGGACGATATGTTTTCACAAATGTGTGTCTGTCTGTCTGTCTGTGTACAAAATAACTGGAAAAGTACTGCACGGACTTGGATGAAAATTTCGCAAAATGTGTATATTGTGAATAAGAACTGATTCAATTTTGGTGGCGATTGGTGATCCAGAACACCATCTTTAATTTACTTTGTGTCTGTGATCACATTGCCTTGGTGGAGGTCTGTAGCCTGACTAATAAGCCGACTGTTGACTCCGTCACAGTCTGGAACAATGCAAAGGCAACATGTTTCCGTTTGGATATGACGTATCCTCTCACCTGGCTCTCACTTCCGCATTCAGCAGTAACAGATGCTAGCTAAGTCCAATTTATTTTGACATCGTAGCGGCAATAAGTCCTCAAGATCATGAATGTTAATGTCATGTACCAATTTTGTAAAGGTAATTCGAAAGTAGGGGTGGGAATAACGAACGTGTTCAGGCAAGTTAAGAGACATCGCTCTAAACTGTGTGCTGATTGGCTAAACCGTGAACGAACCGAGGTAGGCGCTTTGGTCCAGACTCGTACGGAGGTAAAATTCATTTTAACGTAAGTACGCAGGATGGCGCTGCCAGGCTAGGAGGTCTGTGCTCTGTGAGTGCTTTTCTAGTTTCTGAATGTGGTCGCGCAAGCCAGGCTGCATTTGCTTGTCTCATGGTTCAGAAATGATCAGTTGAGCTGAATGAGTGTCACTCTTATTACTACTCTTATTTCTAAACATAACCTGATATTTCTTATGCCTGTCAAAAGGCAATATCATATTTCTTAAGGATAGGGTTCGAGACCCTATAGGTTCTAAGAGTGCGGCCCGGCGGCCAATGGCGGCCCGCGGAAACATTTCCTGTCATTTCCATGATATATCGTAATTTCTGTCAGACTGGTAAAACTGTAAGGCTACATTGCTTCGAAAGAATTCACTTTTCCGTGACCAAACCCCCAAAACGGTAACTGACCAATCATAGCATAGCAATTGGTTACAAAGCTCGGGACCTCAGTCAAGCGAGCCATTTTGATTAATGGAAGTCTATGAGAGAGACTTCTACTCGAGAATAAAATTAAATGTTCAAACGTTGCGCTTATGGCGTTTGTAATTCTGACAGCCAATATCCAAAAAGGCTGAAGGGAGGGGTAAGATTTCATCCCTTCCCGAAACCCAAGACCCTGAGAGAGAAATGCCTGCTGTGGATCAAACAATGTGGACGACCCCCCCATCAGCTGAATGTCAGCAACATAAATAGAAGCACCTACGTTTGTTCCAAGGTAGCTAAGAAGCTATATTAATGTTGCTAAAATCCGCCCTTGCATCGGAAACATGAGAATTTTTTCATTCCATGCGAAATATATTAGCATTAGAAGGCTTGTGCAAAAGGTCTTTGCTTGAACTTACTCCGGAGCTACCCTTTAAATAAAATAATGAGCAAACTCACATATTTCGAGCGGAATGCTTGTGATGTGTGGGTTCTTTAGAGCTCCGTTGTGGTACCACTGGATTGAAGCGCCAGTGTTCTTTGGGTCATGAATGAAACTGATCAACTTGTTCGGGTATGGGATGCTTTTATAGAGACCAACCAATGAATGTAGGTTCTTCTTTATATCCTGGCTCCAGTACCATGGCACTTCATGTTTTGGTTCCTTTTCAGGTGTCCTCGTAGAACCATTCCTGAGGTTCTGAGCTCCATGTGCTATTTTTTTCAGGTATGGTTCCTCATGACTCAGGGAGGTGAAGCTGAGGACAATGACATCTCTGATCTTGGGGTCTAAGAGGACAGAGTCAAGTTCAGGGCCAGGAGATTTAATCTTTTTCTTGTAATCTGGGAGGAGTTTTATATTCGATGTCACAATGTGGATTTCGGTCTCCTTTCCATCCAGCCACTGCTCCATTTCTGTCCCGCTGAAGCCAGCTGCATCCTGGGAGTTCAGGAGATGACTCAGGGTCGTCTCTGCCACGGCGCCTCCTTTAATGGCAGGGATCAGATCTCCCAGTTTCCGTAGAAACTCAACAGTGAACACCCTTAGACTGCTTTGGAACTGCTCCAGTTTGGTGACGATGTCTTCAGCCTTGATGTCTTTGCTACTCTCTAGAAGGTCATTGGTTCTTACCTCAGCATGATGGAGATCATCCATGACTTTCTCTATTGCTGACACCAGCATCGCTGAGATCATTCTCTTCAGCTTGAATGCAGTGTTGCTAAGCTTACTGAGTGGATACAGCCAGACTCTCAGAGGTACCACATTCTCTCCATTGCTCCCAAGCAGACTGGGCAGCTCTTTGTACACCTTCACAGCCTCTTCGTAAGTGGATGGAAGTTCTTTCAGTCGAACATCTCCATAAAACTTGCATACAAAGTTCTTCACCATGTTCTTCTCATCATCATCCATCTCTATGCTTCCTTCCCCACTAATGGTAATTCCTGGGATCTTTTTTATCATCACATCAAGGTTGCCCTCGATCAATCGTCTCTGTGACTCATCGCTGAAACTTTCTTGAAACTCCATGAGTGCATTGCCCCCGTAAAGCACCCCGACCACCACGTGTGTGGCGTCAGTCTTGTCATACACCTCGACATCCGGAGACTCTAGTTCAGTCAGGATCAGCTCTCGGAACTCAGTGGTCACATGGTACTTCAGGGTGACACTGCACTGGTGACTAGAGGAGGATTTCTCACTGAGGTACCTGGCAGATCCTCCCACCTCAACCAGTCCACCCATGAAGCTGACCCTCAGTGAGGCGCTCACATCCAGCAGGTTCAGCTTGTCTCTCAGAGTCTCGGATCCTGCTACGTGGAATCTGGTGTTTGGCTGAGGGCTGACTACAGTTGCTGTCTTCATGTCCTCTCTGTCCCAGAGACTGATTCCTGAAATGTGAAGAACGATATCAGTACAGTACTGTTAAATCTTTGAGATTTTACAAGTCAACAAGGCAGCACACGACAATGAGAAATAATAACAGAATGACAATCAACTAGGGCTGGGCGATATTCCGGTATTACGACTACGATACGATATGTTTTTGATATCGGATTGTAGTTTAATAATATCGTCATATCGGTGTCATCTTAATGTTGGACCATTATATTATTATAAGGTTGGACGATATCACTACAGACTGGGTATAAAATTAACTTTTTGACCCACCTGCCAATGGCAGGTAAGGCCTGATCTTTTACCGGCCAAAAAATATTTCTACCGGCCACTGAAAAAACATTAGGGTGCTAGAACTTTACTTTTCTCTCAGGTGTCTCTGTAACAAAAGCTATAACACACACAAGTTCAAAATGTATTTTGTAGCAGATGGTTATCTAAATTAATTACTATGTCGTTGCAGGCATTGTAGCACTTGTAAATTACCTGTTATGATCTTGTCATTGCAGGCATTGTCAAATGTGTAAATTACCTGATATGATTTTGTGGTTTGTGGGCATTGTAGAGTGTTTAAATGACCTGTTATGATCTAGTCGTTGCAAATGTTGTAGGGTGTGTGTTACATGTATACCTATTATGATCTTGTTGTTGCAGGCATTCTCAGGCATGTAAATTACCTGTTACAATCTTGTTGTTGAGAGCGTGGTAGAGTGTGTAAATTACCTGTTATGATCTTGTTGTTGAGAGCGTGGTAGAGTGTGTAAATTACCTGTGATGATCTTGTCATTTCGGGCATTGTAAAGAGTGCCCAGATCCAGTGGTCTGCTGAGGGCACTAATCACCAAGGTGGAATCTTCTGGACCTCAAACAACAAGGAATCATAAAGTCAGAAACAGTCGACTAATGAATCATCGGTAGAATCACTCCTACTACTCAATCATTAAGAATGATGAACTCCTGCTGAATCATTTAAGTCACTGATTCCTACTAATGATTCATCATGAATGACTGACCCCTGCTGAATCATTCAGATCACTGATTCCTACTACTCAGTCATCAAGAATGACTGTCTCCTGCTGAATCATTTAAATCACTGACTCCTACAACTGAACCATCATGAATGACTGACTCCTGCTGAATCATTTAAGTCACTGATTCCTACTACGGAACCATCATGAAAGATTTGATTGGAGTAAAATATGTTTGTATTTGGGGTTTTGTGTCAATGTCTTCTGTTAGGATATGAATTCAAGCTCATATATTATTGAAACTTGTTTACCTTATGTGATGAGTTGTTTATGTGTTGTTTACTTGTTTACCTTGTCCATGAGACGGTCTGGCATTGAGGGAGAGGCAGCAGAGCAGCAGGTACAGGTGTAGAGGGAGGACACTGCAGTGCAGGAAGTGGACAGAGGGGGCGCTGGAGAACACACTGCTCCAGGGTGCTGCCGTGGCTGTTTAGGAGGGTCCAATTACAAAAGGGTTACAAACACCATTGAAATATGTATAGTTTGGGAAGGTGAACCAGAATGGTAGCATATCTATCTGTTCTCTGAGTGTCTGAATATCACTGACACATGACATTCCCCTCTGAAGTATGAAACAGGGCCTACCTCTGTCCTGTATTTACTGTAGGGAGAAAAACTGAAGAAAAAAAGTAAGAAATGTATTGTGATATTTGATGCCCTAGGCGACCGCCTCGAATTCTATCAACAAACATGTCATGCAAGTCGTCTTCCAATGTTACAACCCAATAGCCTAGACTCTAGACGTACCCCTAGTGGTAGCAAATTTGAATTTGCACAGAGGTACGTCTAGAGGCCACTGATAGAAACCCGTTTTAGCCTTCCTCTGGAGGCGGATAACCAATCACAGCGCAGTATGTGTACAGGAAATCGTAAGGCGGGCTTTGTATGATGACGACAGCCCTGCTCAAACCAGAGCGGAATCGTCTTTGGCTTTAGTTTTGGACGAATTGCACTTGTCATTTTCTTTGAAAGTGAAACAAGAAAGTGCACTGAAGTTTTTCGTTCTGAAAAAGATGTCTTTGCCGTGTTACCGACGGGCTACGGGAAAAGTTTGATATACCAGCTGGTACCACTGGCCGGAACGCTAGCCTATTACGTGGAGAGGCAGTTTGAAAGACAACGCAATCACCCGCCCCTCCATTGAGGTACAGTCTATCAGTGGTCTTCAGACTATACATTCTTATGATATAGTCTGACGTGTCAGGCTAACAACCCAAAGTTTCTTTATCTGCAATCCAATGCTAGTTTCTTTATTTGCAACCAAACTCTCAGTACTTTGGACCAGCTTTTGGCAATTCAAGCAGTATTTTAATTCATATGGAGAATTACTGTATGTCAGCCAAGCTAACCAATGAAACACAATATGAAATGTCAGCCAAGTTAACCAATGAAACCCCTTTTGATGTCTTTCTTGTTCATGAACATGAGGATGAGAAGTTAGTGAATTTTGATGGCAATTACATTATTTTATATAATTAAAAAAGATTCTTGGTCATTTTTTGCCCTTTCTGCTGTTGAAATATTGTAGATACAGCAGGTGTAAACAGTATTTCTCTTTTAATAATTTTAGCTAAAATTATTAAAAGAGAAATACTGTTTACACCTGGATAATAATAATATACTCTGCTATACATTGAACTAATGTGTGTAAATAACATTTTTATAGTATTAAATTGGTCAAAGCTTAGGCAGACAATATGCATGTGTAAAGCATAGGGTGGAGCTCAATACATGAAAAAAAAATCAATCTATTCTTGAATGGAATAAGACAGTGGTTCTCAAACTTTTTCGGTCATTCCCCACTTTGGAAGGCAGATAATTTTCACGCCCCACCTGCCCTGAGATATTTCACAGAGTGGGTAGGCCTGTAGATGGATGTAGGATTTTAGAATTTTCATGTCACTAATTCAAAGCCAAATTTCTCTCGAACCACTCTTCAGCAACTAGCAGATAACACCATTGCAAAGCTCTATTTACTGTCATAACTGACGAATGCTCCATGAGTGACAGAGATGATAGGTGAATTCGGGGGCATGGTGCGGCCCTCGGTCGATCACAAAAAGACATCTCGCGCCCCACCTGTAATGTGTCTGCGCTCCACTAGTGGGGCCCACCCCACAGTTTGAGAAACACTGGAATAAGATAAACTCTACGAGGTTTGACACATTACATTATTTTTGGGGTTGGGGTAGGGTAAGAGCTAACTCCAATCATCTCTACTCAACTTAATAGAATTTTTAGTAATAATAATAATTTTTAATTTAATTTTATAACAAACCCCATAAGCATGATTTCCATTTTTAGTAGTCAATCAGGAGGCCTAGTAGCTGGCCTGAAGCCGTACTGTTGTAGCCCAAAGGCTATAAAGGGATATAAAGGCACCATTTGGGGAAAATTGGGATGAGTAGGAAAATGCTATGTCATTCATTAACCAGTAGGCTATGTACAGAATTTTGTGCGAAATTATTATTATTATTATTATTATTATTATTATTATTATTATTATTATTATTATTATTATTATCATTATTATGCTACTATCATTGTCCTTATTATTATTGTTATTATTATTGATCTGTAGGCCTACAGTGGTTGCCCGAATGCATTAAAACACCTACCAGATGTGCTGGCTCTGTGTGTGCTGTGTCTGTGTCCGTGTCAGAGATGCAGTCCTCTAGATCAAGTGCCTCAGGTAGAGGAGTTGCACCGTTATATATACACACATATCTGCGAGGGTGCGTCTGAATAACTATCCTTCATTGCCATCATTAACACAACAGTGTTGCCATTCCACTTGATCAGTTGGTTGCTAAAAAAAAAAAAATGCAAATAACTGACATTCTTTTTTTTCCTTGTTCCTTGATATGCATAGTCCCTGTCTTTCTAAATCTCTCTCTGTGTGTGTGTGTGTGTGTGTGTGTGTGTGTGTGTGTGTGTGTGTGTGTGTGTGTGCGTGCGTGCTGTTATACAACAATGCATACTTTTCTAGGTCATATTACATAAACCCACTCTTATTTTTCTTGTGTACTCACAAACAATCAACAACACATAATTTAGGGGCTTTCTGTTGTCTGTTTCCTCGTACTCAAGATTCAATTTCCAATATGATGTCACTCAAAAGTTTCTTATATGTCTGCCAAGTTCCGTGTAGTGCTGTGCCATCCTTCTTTTAAAGCCTGATTGCACAAAAATTCACTTGGTAGCCAAAACGGTCTGTAGAACACAGAATTTAACTTCAATCAAAAAATGAACTAAAACACTCTGAGACCTCCACCAAAGCAATACTTTCACTGATGGTGTTCTAGATCACTGACAATGTTCCAGATCACATTTCCAAACCCCATGATGTGTGCGTGTGTATGTGTACAGACCAAAATATAATGTCCTAATTTTTAGGCATTATTCCGGAATTTCATTGCTTGGTTCACGCAATAGAGGACAATGTTTATGTAAACTATGCATTCTCTGTGCAGCAGTGAACATGTGTCATGCACTTTCATTCATGCCCGTACTTTTAACACTGTTACGGATGGATGGATAGATGTTCCACAATACTTGGAGTCTGTTTTCCATGAAGGAATGTTGAAATATGAAAGAAGAGTCTTATAAAGTGTTATAGTCCCACAAATGAAGTGTGATAGTCTCATATTATGGCGATCTGTCAGGATGCTAAGCCTATTATCAATTATCACACACAAAATATGCAGATTGTCTCATTTTTTTGGCATTTCTGCAAAGTGCACAAAGTAGTCTAAAGATTATGCCTCTCCAAAATGCAATTTTGAAAAGAAAAAAGAAAAAAAAATTGGATGAGAAACGCAAAAAATTAGATGTCCACACGTTTAGTCAAAAAGTGTCCTCCTTTTCTTCCTCTGGCCGATGGCCACCCTAGTTATACAACAATACTTTTCTAGGTCATATTGCATAAGTAAACACATTTTTTTTTATTTCCTTGTACTCACTGTAAAAAATGTACAAATGAGGGTATTTCTGTTTTCTGTTTCCGCATACTCAAGAGTCTCTGTCAATTTGATCTCACTCAAAAAACGTATCATATGTCTGCCAAGTTCTGTGTAGTGCTGTCCCGTCCTTATTATAGATTTCTTCTGTGTTTGCAAACATTCTGTGTTCCAAGTTCAGTGTAGTCATGGCAACGCAGGTTGTGTTCCGCATGCTGCAGCATCAAAGCTACCGAGGGCCAATGCAAAACAAATGCTGTAAATCAACACTGGTAGTTTAGCTGTGCAAAAATAAAAGCAAATACGCAAATACAAAACAGGTAGTTCAGTGTGCAAAAATAAAAGCAAATACCTACGTAATAAAAACATGCACACATGTTCTACATGTGATTAATCACAACCTATATAAATGTAGAGCAAAATTTACAAGGATGGTGTCGTCTTGAGTTAGCAAAGAGACTGAAAGCACTACTGTCACATAGGCTACACACAAAGACATTAGGCTACCCACGTTTGCACATACGTTGTGCACAAAATGCACTTGATGCTATAACACTCTATAAAACACAGTATTTACTTATATCCAAAAAGGCACAGCGATAAATCAACTAGAAAAGAGTTGGTTCTGCTTTTCTAGTTTATTTATCGCTGTACCTTTTTCAGTTTTCCAGTCCAGACCAAAATATAATGTCCTCATTTATATAGCCTAGCACGTCCTCCCAGTGATGTAACACCTTCGGCATTGCTGTCGCTGGTCTGACCAGTTGCTGATCGGGCAGGATTTCTGAATTCCCCTAAACGGGGGAACTGCCCCCTCTTGTCTTGGTCGAGAACCAATCAACTGTGAGCAGCTTCAACGGTTCTCAGTCCTGTTCAAGCAATTCCCTTCACGTCACATACGTCAGAGGAAAGAGTGGTGTGATTGGTTTTGCTTCGGCACAGCATTTTCTAACATCGACCAGTAGCAAACCGAGGCATTTCAGGGAGGCGGGCGAACCATGCTCTTTGAGAAACTTTGTTATACGGGCTCTTGGTCAGACCAAAGTCTCGTAGAGCTTTGAAAGTCAATGGCAATTAGGCTATCATTTTTAGGCATTAGTCCAGATTTCAGATACTTGCTTCACGCAAGAGTGGCCAATGCTTATGTAAACTATGCATTCTCTGTGGCTACTGCTTCTGAATTTCAAGTGCATGTGTCATGCACTGTCATGCCAAAAAACTTGTTATACTATATATTTGCCAAGTTCCGTGTAGAGCTGTCCCTCTCATAGCCAAGTCCAGTGTAGTCATGGCAACACCAGTTTATCAAGGGGTGGATGTTTGATAGTCTCCTTTTCTTCAAAATACCAGTTTCACCAATGACATTGTAGAAGGGGAGAGTGGTGTCCACGCCTTTGTCTTATAGTGTTATCTTGCTTGGTGCGTATCTTCCAAATAAATCTGTCTTTTCTTGTTCGTAATCTCGAAAAGAAAAACAGAACAAAAGTGGGGTAAACCTTGATGTGGGTAAACCCCACTTTTGTTCTGTTTTCTTTTCAGCATTTGTTTTGTTTAATACAATTTTTCATATTATCAAGCTCTTGTGTGCGGCCTCCCTTCTTCTTTTTCACCAATTGACTTTGTGCCACAGTATTTGTGTATTTCAGTCACCTATTGTTTGCCTACTGATTTTTTTGCGTGTTCTTCCATGTGCAACTGCAACTTCAAAGCAAAACCCCACGAGATTACGAACAAGAAAAAAACTTTTTAATACAAAATCACGGTAACACTTTATTTTAAGGTTCACATATTAGCCACTAATACATATCTAATTAATGCCTGTATTAGTAACTTGTAAGGCATGTGTTAGGCAACATTAATCATTTGTTAAGCGTGTATTCACAAATGTCTTGTTCATGACTAATTTTTATTCTTGATATAATCTTAATAATGCCCTAATAAGCCTTCATCTCTACTTACTAAGTAGTAGTACCTACCAAAATAGAACATGTATATCCCACTAGTATACTGTCTGAATAAATCCGGAATAGTGGAGGAATTCCTGACTAGTAAGTATTGCATAGGTATACTGATGATGATGTGCTTCCAGCAGCCTGGGCAGTGACATACAGCAATGACGTTGAGCTACAGTATATACTTGCTTATTCTACAAGTCTTCTTCCACTATTCTGGATTTATTCAGACAGTATACAGTAATTTCCCGCATATAAGCCGCATTGTGTATAAGCCGCAGGACAGTGTTTTATGCAAGTTAAAAAAAACAAAACCATATTAACACCATATTAACTGTCCCCCTGTTTTAACCTCATAGCGGAAGAAATTTTGCAAAATCAATGTATAAACTGCTACTAATAGTCGGGAAATTACGGTAGTAGCGGTAGACGGTATACATGTCCCATCAGCCAATCAGAGAAGAGAATTGCGTTCTAAAGGGAGATAACTCACTATATTCATGTACTATCTCTAACAGTGCTGCTGCTGTTGGTCAGTGTATCTGGGTATGAGCCTTTTACTCTACAGTGCTCTCAGATGCAGACTAAGCATAGACACACATAAAAATTACTCAAAAAAATTACACATCAAAATTGACACATCAAAAATTACTCCAGTCATGACTCAAGTTTGCAAATGTATTTTAAGTGAAAGAATGGAAGCACTTTGTCCCATCAAGCATACAAGTACATATCTTATTGATTTATCTGATATGTGGCATATATATATAACACACCACGTCCCCTCCATCTCCTATCTAAAATAAGTGTATTTTGGGTAGAGATATAGTTTCAGTCTTCTAATTGACAACGCAATCAGATGCACACTAAGTACTCAATTTTAGTCATCAAGCGAAAGCAGTACATATACTAGGTCAAAACTTACTCCAGGTCAAGTGAAAGTTTGGCAATTTTTTACTTAAGTGAAAGTATGGCAGTACTTTCTCTCATCAAACATAGATATCTTATTGATACAGTATACAGTATCTGGCATGTACAGACAAAGCCCCTTAATCTCTATCAAACATGGATATCTCACTGATGCAGTATACAGTATCTGGCACATGCAACATAGATATCTTATTGATACAGCATATCTGGCATATACAGACAAAGCCCCCTTACTCTCTCATCAAACATAGACATCTTATTTATGTATCTGACATATACAACCAACAAAGCCCCCTCAATATCTCATCAAACATAGATATCTCATTGATACAGTATATCTGGCATACAGACAAAGCCTCCTCAATCTCCGAATTAAACATAGATATCTCATTGATACAGTATATCTGGCATACAGACAAAGCCTCCTCAATCTCCGAATTAAACATAGATATCTCATTGATTTTTCTGATATATCTGGCATAAAACAGCTCAATGGTGTTTTTTGCTCCCCAACGGCACCTTCCAGGCAGCACAGCCTAAAAGGCACTACCCTTACCCTATTCTTAACCCTAACCCCCTCAACCCTTAGCCTGATATAGCCCGACCATAATACTGCTGTTCATCCGTATTCATGGTCTGGAGGTTCTTTAACCTAGCGCGATTATACTTCGGGGGGGAGGGCATTCACTTTTGGTTTGAAACAATTGGACAGCTCGTCTAATCAGCGTCGCTTATTGGCCGGTAGACTCTCTACCGATATAAACACGCCCAAGAGGACCGTTCCCAGACCATGAATACGGATGAACAGCAGTATTATGGTCGGGCTATGTCAGGCTACTCAACCCTCATCCTAACCCTAAACTGAGTGGAGTAGTGCCTTGAAGGCAGTGCTGCCTGGAAGGCACCGTTGAGGGCAAAAAATACCTAAGACCCATAAAACACAAAGCCCCCTCAATCTCCCATCTAAAATACAATCTTTCTAAAATGATTTCCAAAATTATTTTTTTCATAACCACGTGTAGTATCTGCCTTGTTTCTCTCTTCTCCTCCATCTCTCCTACTTACACACTTCACCAAACACCTTAAAGTCATTGATTCTGTAACGCTCAGAGAGTTTTTCATTCAGATCCCTAACAGACATTCTGTCTGCCACCATTTTCCAGTCCATCCCAGTCTTGGTGGCCGCCAGGCAGGCCCCTGAGTGATACCTATTTTCCCCTTTTTCTTTGCAGCAGAAGGCAGATCAGAAGTAAGCAGGGACATTGACTCTGTGTTTACCACCATACCCAATCCAGTCTTGAGCCCCTGGCACTGTGCCAGTCACCACATAGGCAGTGACCAGGTCACGTGTATTATGTATCATATTGGCAGTGACCTTCTCCACCTGGCCGTACCAGTCGGTGTTGTCCTCCGGGGTCATGGGGGCAGCGTTGGTCAGGGTGAAGGTGGACTCGGCCTGGTTCTGGTCACAGTTGTGGCAGTGGGGGTACAGGTGGCCAATATGATATTTGCCTTTGGGTTTCTGTTCACTATAGTCAATATAGAGAGCCTGATGTTTACCCCATACACCATTACGGGTTTGGGACCCTTCAGTTGTCATCTCTGCTGTTCCATTGTCTAAATCAAGCTGCAGTGCATATTGGAGACACAAGAGGGCAGGAGAGAGTCAGAAAAGTTGGACTATTCAAACTGAGGGATTGTTCCCTCTGCTGTACAAAGTTCAGTATCTGCAAAATCAGCAAACTAAGAAAGAAACAGCTTTTTGTGTTTTTCTTTCATCAAACCTTAGAGCCCTTCAGCATAGCATTAAATACTGAAACAACAGAAACCAACCCACCTGAGGTTCAATCCTCCAGCTCCCTCTCCGCTCTGTTTTATCATATCCTGTGAACACATAGGCGGAGTAGACAGGGATCCTGTTTCTGGTGTCGTAGAGCGTGGCGAACCTGTAGTCTTCTGGGTTGTTGTTCTTGTACGTCTGACAGATCTCCCTCCAGTACAGTGGTGACGGGTTTATTATTCTGATCCCTCACAAAGAACTGAGGACAGGAGGCAGCAAAGGAGTTCACCACCTCCCCCTCCACCAATGAGATAAGAGCCAGCAGCACCAGCGGACCAATCAGCTTCATGATGATGAGGATGATGATGATGATGATGATGATGAAGATCAGTGTTCTCTGTCAGCTCAGGAGGAGAGTGAGGAGAGCAGTGCGGAGTGTCAGCTTAAATACACTTCAAACACACACACACACACACACACACACACACACACACACACACACACACACACACAGGAAAGCCTTAGGTTTGCTATATTGCTACACAGTTTCATTCAATATATTCGGGACTTCATTCAATATATTCAAGGTTTTCTTTCATTCAATATATTCAGAGTTTCATTCAATATATTCAGGATTTTTTTTTCCTGAATGGCTTGCCATAGTGCTCATATATAACTACATACACACAAGCACACATGCGCACGGGTACACACACACACACACACACTACATACTGTACACACATGCGCACGGGTACACACACACACACACACACACACACTCTTATACTTGTACACAAAAGCAAACTCACTCATGCAGACACAAATTTATAACATGAGAGAGATACAAACAAGTTGACAAGCATCATATATATGCAGACAACGTGTAGAACTGAGCGGTGGCCATATTTTGTACCGCCATGCGGTACATCTAGTTGTTTGTGTATTTGAGTAGGCCATGCTTACTGTTTGTGTATTTAATGAGTGGGCCATTCTTACTGTTTGTGTATTATTCTTGCATTGTGTGTGTGTGTGTGTGTGTGTGTGTGTGTGTGTGTGTGTGTGTGTGTGTGTGTGGAAGCAAGAGGTACAGGTCCCCTGTCCCATACAGGTGGTGCACACACACACACACACACACACACACACACACACACACACACACACACACACACACACACACACGTTGTGTCACACATATTGTGCGTCAAATGTAGGAACCCCAGACAGACATGATGTTCAGATAAGTTTGTTTTGTACAACGCTGTGTCTGAATAATTCTGATGAAATAAACCATGTCTATGTGTGTATTAAAACTCACCTAAGTATCTATCATCTAAATTTAACTAGGACTATTGTTTGTGTATTTAATTAGGAGTAAGACACTCTTAATAATTGTTTAGATCATCAAGAGTACCCTATTCTTACTGTTTGTATATTTAATTAGGAGTAGGTTATTCTTACTGTTTGTGTATTTAATTAGCAGAAGGTTATTCTTACTGTTTGTGTATTTAATTAGGAGTAGGTGATTCTTACTGTTTCTATATTTAATTAGGAGTAGGTTATTCTTACTGTTTGTGTATTTAATTAGGAGTAGGTGATTCTTACTGTTTGTGTATTTAATTAGGAGTAGGTGATTCTTACTGTTTGTATATTTGAGTAGGTCATTCTTACCGTTTGTGTATTTAATTAGGACTAAGCCATTGTTACTGTCTGTATTTAATTAGGAGTAGGTTATTCTTACTGTTTGTGTATTTAATTAGGAGTAGGTGGTTCTTACTGTTTGTGTATTTAATTAGGAGTAAGTTATTCTTACTGTTTGTGTATTTAATTAGGAGTAGGTCATTCTTACCGTTTGTGTATTTAATTAGGACTAAGCCATTGTTACTGTCTGTATTTAATTAGGAGTAGGTTATTCTTACTGTTTGTGTATTTAATTAGCAGAAGGTTATTCTTACTGTTTGTGTATTTAATTGGGAGTAGCTGATTTTTAATGTTTGTGTATTTAATTAGGAGTAGGTTATTCTTACTGTTTGTGTATTTAATTAGGAGTAGGTTATTCTTACTGTTTGTGTATTTAATTAGGAGGTTACTCTTACTGTTTGTATATTTAATTAGGAGTAGGTTATTCTTACTGTTTGTGTATTTAATTAGGAGTAGGTTATTCTTACTGTTTGTGTATTTAATAAGGAGTAGGTTATTCTTAATGTTTGTGTATTTAATTAGGAATAGGTTATTCTTACTGTTTGTGTATTTAATTAGGAGTAGGTTATTCTTACTGTTTGTGTATTTAATAAGGAGTAAGTTATTCTTACTGTTTGTGTATTTAATTAGGAGTAGGTCATTCTTACCGTTTGTGTATTTAATTAGGACTAAGCCATTGTTACTGTCTGTATTTAATTAGGAGTAGGTTATTCTTAGGGGGCGATCACACAGGCGTTTTTTATGTTTAGAAAACACCTGGCCATGGTGGATTTTTAAGAAGCAAAAGCTGCCAGCGGGTGTCTGTCCAAAAAACTACACCTATCAAGAGTTCATTCTAGAACATAACTACGTTACAATTGTTAGGCTATAGGCTACAAACTTTAGCTTAGGTTACTTGTATCAGTGTCAACCAGCACCTGATATAGTCTTTGGATGAGAAACGTAGCCCCATTTTAATAGCGGGTGGTTTCCATGTGGTAGATATTATGATATAATGTGTTGGTTTTGTCACAGCGCTCTTCATGTTCACTGTTGAGGGTAGATGTGGGAGTGCAATCTTGAGCTAGTTGGAACACTCAGGAAGAGTTGCAAGATGGGATTTTTATTTTCCCCAATCAAGGGCAAATTATGGCAAAAGATAGAAATAATAATTAAATAAAATTAAAAAAAAAAGAAAAAAAAAATACTTTCAATAAACAAAACCATAATGACATGAGAGTCAAAACATTAACAAATACAACATAACAATAAAATCTGGCCTTACACAAATCAGGCCTGTTGAGAGCCTGAGGACTTACGTCCCATCTCAACACTGCTCTCTCGAACGACTGAAACCATGCAGTATAAATAGAGCTAGAAATTACCCCTATAATTGGCACATACCAATGAACAAGAAACAGGGGTGTTCCCAGAGAAAAATACTTCAAAAGCTTTTAAACAGCCACAATTATCTTCTAATAAGCTAGAAAAATATTACCAAACAGTATTTACGAAAGTTGCTAAACATTTGACATAGCCAAATATATTATAACAGCAAAAATATAATTTAAAGAAACTTCGGGTCACTTCCTGTTGACCTGGAAGTTGCTAGATGTTTTAAACTCAGCAGTTGCGGCAAACATTCCCTTATAACAATCAAGACGAGACGCCGGTAAGATGGACTTGATGCATGATACTTTGTTTTTAACTATTTATATATTTACGCATTTTAAACTCAATAAACAGAAGTGATGGTAAACGTCTGGTGTTGTTATTTTAACCAAACATGATATTCAAAGGTAAATGATTAACAGCTTGAGGGGAAATGTTTGTATTGCTAGCTAGCTTAAAATCACTGCACTGTTTGATGTTACTCGTTGCATGCATATAAAACAGCTACAGGATTAGCAAAAGGATTGATGAATAGCAAGGTTAACTGGTGTTGTTAAATCCACTATGAAAATGACAAAAAACATAGGCATGACAAACGAACATACACAGGCATCAACTGCACTCAGTCCTTGATTGTAATACTTGGTAGCGCACGCTACCGTGACGGTAGCTATGCGCCCCGTCACACACCCCCCTCCTTAAGAAGGAGCGTCTAGGCCCATCATGACGCGATAAGGCCGCAATGACATTGTGAAGTCCCGCAATGCGATGGGGCCACAGCAAGGGCCCATGGTCTGTCTCTAGGACAAACCTGTTCACGATGAGGGTACTGGAGAGAGTTAAAAGACCCACTTGATGGCGAGACCATTCAGAGTGCTCACTGAAGACCACAGCAACCACACCTGGTCTTCTGCCATGTCTGGGACTTGGGCCGTTGTTCATGGGCCACAGAAAGCTTGTCCAGCTGTTCACGCCTCTGGACGACAGACCCAGCAAGGTTGGTAGGCTGGCGAGGAGCATCCCCCTCCCAGCACTTATGGAGAATGTGAAGCAGCCATCTCACCTCCCACCTGAAGAGTAGCTTGAGTGAGAGTTGATCGTGTGAGTGCCTGCTGTACTTCTCGCTCAACCCTGCAGCCAGTCGGCGTCGCTGCTGGATCACTGCTCACACGCCTTTGAAGCTGCTGGAACTGGTGCACCATGGTTTTCCATTTATGGACCGGTTGACAGGAGCGTGCCTCCATCCGATCTCGATGCAGCTGCTGAGACTCAACCACCGGCTTTGCAAATACCTCCAGCCACTCGGTCTGGTCTCCAACCACTAGATGGTAAGATCTGGATGATGCAGAGGATCCTGTTCTTGCCCTCAGTGCTGAACCATCTCCATGGGGCGCTGTATCTCTGCCGATATCCTCCCTTTGTCTTGCTGAATGCTGCTCTTTGGCACTGGCTACCCGGAAAACCGCTGCCACCAAATGTTGAGGGTAGATGTGGGAGTGCGATCTTGAGCAAGGTGGAACACTCAGGAAGAGTTGCAAGATGGGATTTTTATTTTTCCCAATTAAGGCCAAAAATTATGGCAAAAGATAGAAATAATAATTAAATAAAATTAAAAAAAAAAGAAAAAAAAATACTTTCAATAAACAAAATCATAATGACATGAGAGTCAAAACATTAACAAATACAACATAACAATAAAATCTGGCCTTACACAAATCAGGCCTGTTGAGAGCCTGAGGACTTACGTCCCATCTCAACACTGCTCTCCCGAACGACTGAAACCATGCAGTATAAATAGAGCTAGAAATTACCCCTATAATTGGCACATACCAATGAACAAGAAACAGGGGTGTTCCCAGAGAAAATACTTCAAAAGCTTTTAAACAGCCACAATTATCTTCTAATAAGCTAGAAAAATATTACCAAACAGTATTTACGAAAGTTGCTAAACATTTGACATAGCCAAATATATTATAACAGCAAAAATATAATTTAAAGAAACTTCGGGTCACTTCCTGTTGACCTGGAAGTTGCTAGATGTTTTAAACTCAGCAGTTGCGGCAAACATTCCCTTATAACAATCAAGACGAGACGCCGGTAAGATGGACTTGATGCATGATACTTTGTTTTTAACTATTTATATATTTACGCATTTTAAACTCAATAAACAGAAGTGATGGTAAACGTCTGGTGTTGTTATTTTAACCAAACATGATATTCAAAGGTAAATGATTAACAGCTTGAGGGGAATGTTTGTATTGCTAGCTAGCTTAATAAACCACTGCAGTGTTTGATGTTACTCGTTGCATGCATATAAAACAGCTACAGGATTAGCAAAAGGATTGATGAATAGCAAGGTTAACTGGTGTTGTTAAACCCACTATGAAAATGACAAAAAACATAGGCATGACAAACGAACATACACAGGCATCAACTGCACTCAGTCCTTGATTGTAATACTTGGTAGCGCACGCTACCGTGACGGTAGCTATGCGCCCCGTCACACACCCCCCTCCTTAAGAAGGAGCGTCTAGGCCCATCATGACGCGATAAGGCCGCAATGACATTGTGAAGTCCCGCAATGCGATGGGGCCACAGCAAGGGCCCATGGTCTGTCTCTAGGACAAACCTGTTCACGATGAGGGTACTGGAGAGAGCTAAAAGACCCACTTGATGGCGAGACCATTCAGAGTGCTCACTGAAGACCACAGCAACCACACCTGGTCTTCTGCCATGTCTGGGACTTGGGCCGTTGTTCATGGGCCACAGAAAGCTTGTCCAGCTGTTCACGCCTCTGGACGACAGACCCAGCAAGGTTGGTAGGCTGGCGAGGAGCATCCCCCTCCCAGCACTTATGGAGAATGTGAAGCAGCCATCTCACCTCCCACCTGAAGAGTAGCTTGAGTGAGAGTTGATCGTGTGAGTGCCTGCTGTACTTCTCGCTCAACCCTGCAGCCAGTCGGCGTCGCTGCTGGATCACTGCTCACACGCCTTTGAAGCTGCTGGAACTGGTGCACCATGGTTTTCCATTTATGGACCGGTTGACAGGAGCGTGCCTCCATCCGATCTCGATGCAGCTGCTGAGACTCAACCACCGGCTTTGCAAATACCTCCAGCCACTCGGTCTGGTCTCCAACCACTAGATGGTAAGATCTGGATGATGCAGAGGATCCTGTTCTTGCCCTCAGTGCTGAACCATCTCCATGGGGCGCTGTATCTCTGCCGATATCCTCCCTTTGTCTTGCTGAATGCTGCTCTTTGGCACTGGCTACCCGGAAAACCGCTGCCACCAAATGTTGAGGGTAGATGTGGGAGTGCAATCTTGAGCTAGTTGGAACACTCAGGAAGAGTTGCAAGATGGGATTTTTATTTTCCCCAATCAAGGGCAAATTATGGCAAAAGGTAGAGATAATAACTAAATAAAATTAAAAGAAAAAAGAAAAAAAAATACTTTCAATAAACAAAACCATAATGACATGAGAGTCAAAACATTAACAAATACAACATAACAATAAAATCTGGCCTTACACAAATCAGGCCTGTTGAGAGCCTGAGGACTTACGTCCCATCTCAACACTGCTCTCTCGAACGACTGAAACCATGCAGTATAAATAGAGCTAGAAATTACCCCTATAATTGGCACATACCAATGAACAAGAAACAGGGGTGTTCCCAGAGAAAAATACTTCAAAAGCTTTTAAACAGCCACAATTATCTTCTAATAAGCTAGAAAAATATTACCAAACAGTATTTACGAAAGTTGCTAAACATTTGACATAGCCAAATATATTATAACAGCAAAAATATAATTTAAAGAAACTTCGGGTCACTTCCTGTTGACCTGGAAGTTGCTAGATGTTTTAAACTCAGCAGTTGCGGCAAACATTCCCTTATAACAATCAAGACGAGACGCCGGTAAGATGGACTTGATGCATGATACTTTGTTTTTAACTATTTATATATTTACGCATTTTAAACTCAATAAACAGAAGTGATGGTAAACGTCTGGTGTTGTTATTTTAACCAAACATGATATTCAAAGGTAAATGATTAACAGCTTGAGGGGAAATGTTTGTATTGCTAGCTAGCTTAAAATCACTGCACTGTTTGATGTTACTCGTTGCATGCATATAAAACAGCTACAGGATTAGCAAAAGGATTGATGAATAGCAAGGTTAACTGGTGTTGTTAAATCCACTATGAAAATGACAAAAAACATAGGCATGACAAACGAACATACACAGGCATCAACTGCACTCAGTCCTTGATTGTAATACTTGGTAGCGCACGCTACCGTGACGGTAGCTATGCGCCCCGTCACATTCACTAACGAGAACAACTAGTTGTTCCGTCGGTAACGACGTTAGAAATAAAAGATGGCGACCAAAATATTAAAATCAGATTTTCATTAGACCTTCCATTGTGACACAAGTTCTCATTAATTGGTCAGCTGTCAAAAAGCGCCTGACGTCGGGTGCTTTTTCTAGGTGAATTTGGGTGTATTTAATTGGGAGTAGGTGATTCTTACTGTTTGTGTATTTAATTGGGAGTAGGTGATTCTTACTGTTTGTGTATTTAATTGGGAGTAGGTGATTCTTACTGTTTGTATATTTAATAAGGAGTAGGTTACTCTTACTGTTTGTGTATTTAATTAGGAGTAGGTTATTCTTACTGTTTGTGTATTTATTTGGGAGTAGGTTACTCTTACTGTTTGTGTATTTAATTAGCAGAAGGTTATTCTTACTTTTTGTGTATTTAATAAGGAGTAGGTTATTCTTACTGTTTGTGTATTTAATAAGGAGTAGGTTATTCTTACTGTTTGTGTATTTAATTAGCAGAAGGTTATTCTTACTGTTTGTATATTTAATAAGGAGTAGGTTATTCTTATTGTTTGTGTATTTAATTGTGTGTGTGTGTGTGTGTGTGAAGCAAGAAGCACTGGTCCCCAGTCCCAGACAGGTTGTGAAACACACACACACACACACACACACACACACACACACAGGTTGTGTCACACATATTGCACGGCAAATGTTGAAACCCCAGACAGACGTGCTGTTCTGATAAGTTTGTTTTGTACGATGTTATGTCAGAATAATTCTGATGAAATGTTGGCATTATAAAACTTGCCTTAGTATCTATCATCTGAATTTATGCAGGACTACTGTTTGTGTATTTAATTAGGAATAAGGCATTCTTTTTTAAGATATTTTTTTGGGCTTTTGTGCCTTTAATCAGATAGGACAGTATAGAGATGACAGGAAATAAGTAGGAGGGAGAGATGGGGTGGGATCGGGAAATGACCTCGGGTCAGACTCGAACCCGGGTCCCTGGAGTAATGGTCTGACGCTCTAGCCACTGAGCCACGGCGCCCCTAGAGAAACACATTCACAATATTTGTTTAGATCATCAAGAGTAGCAGTAGGTTATTCTTACTGTCTGTGTATTTAAACAGGAGTAGGCCAGTCTTAATGTTTGTGTATTTAAGACAAACACACACAAACATATCCTAATTCTTTCCTCTATGTGTAAAATGTGATAAGTGTCAACTGTGTAGAATCCTGCTGGGCTATGTTGTGCAGTTTTAAGGGGCATGCTAATGTGTTTGTGTTCACGTACGTGTGTGTGCATGAGAGTGAAATTGAGTTTTAGAGTTGACTGGCTGTTAGACATAGCCTAAGTCTGTAATACGTCTGTAATTAATGAATTAAAATGAACGTGTTTTTCTACATTTCTTTAATAAAATATGTTTTTTTGAAAAGTTTTGACTGTTCATCTCTATTTGAATTTCATGTTGATTTAGATAAAGTTTAGTCTTTAGAGTTTAGCCGACTGTTAGCCTACTTAATATGAGGCTACAATTTTTTATTTTTTTTAATATGTTATACTGTACCTGTTTTACTGTAACCCATAATTACAGTAACATTTTGTATACAGTAAGCTTCCGTAATCCATATTTACAGTAATTTCAGAGGTATAGTAAGGTACAGTACAATGTTTCTACAATAAACTGCTGTAGAAACTACAGGTTTTTTTCTTTTTCTTTTTCATGTATGCCTATATTTACATCTTCATCTATTTCAAGGTAGCAGGTTTAGTAGGCATGCCGGTTTTATTGTTATTTATCTATTCTGTTATTTTATGTTATATGAGGGGCGGGATGTGGGAGAGGAATGGGTGGGTTCTAGTGGGGAAAAAAATAGAGAATGGAGGGAGGGGGGTTTGTTTAGAGAAATGATTGGTGGATAACCAATATTACATTCCTTGTTTATGTGTGTACTCCCCCATGATAAAGAAAATAAAGAAAAAATTGATCACAAAAAAGTAAACTGCTGTATATGGTATTACAGTACTGTGTTGTAGATAATAAATACAGTAAAGTTCTGGCAACTAAGCTTCCTGTTCTGTACTGTAGTTTTTACAGGACATTTCTTAGAGTGTAGATAGGCTTTTTGATGTAATACTTCCAGAATAATGTTACAATGCTACGAAATTTGACTTTAAAAGAGTTGCCGAATACACTTTTAATGGGAGAGCTACTGCAGTTCATGTATGATAGCATGTCATGGCACTATTGCTAACTAACTACAGTAATAGGCTTGCTGTTATTGTTATTGTTAGCACTAAATGACTGATAATTAACAAATATTTGGTGTTAACCTGCTTAATACCAAAACTCCTGGAATGATTTATTCAAAGTAAAAGATCTCAGTTTATCTTTTTTTTTTATTTTTATTGTCCTCATATTTATATTCCCAAAAGCATACCATTCCAAGTTGGAATGTCTTTTTTTTCAACCGGTGGGTAGGACACAGGAATGAGGTCTCATTAGATGTACTTATTTGTACTGTGAGGATGTGTGTGTATGTCTGTGGATGTGGGTTTCTATGCTTAAATATCTGGGCCTTTTGAAGTGAGGTTTGGGCTTCAGGCTTCAAAGTCACAACCCGCGCTGTTGCTGGTCTAAACGACTGACTTGCGAATGGAAGTCGGAGGAGGGGTGGCAGATTGTAGAGGGCCACATAGGAGATTAAGTTTTTCTTGATCAGTGTGGTCTATTTTACTTTTGTATGGGTTTTTGCCTATCAACATGCTTAAGACATATTTTAGACAAGGTTGCTAGCAACATCTTGTGATGATTTTTCACAACCCAGATTTTTGGTGCCCCCCAGGCACTTGGTGCCCTACGCGCAGTGCGTTACCTGCGTGTAGGGAGCTCCGGCACTGTTTACTGACTTGATCACAAAATTTCATGCAGCGACAGGAAGTACAGTATGGGCGGGCCCAGGCTAAAGCAAATGTCCATTTGATGGATAATCATGGGAGCGACGGGATTAACTAAATTATAACTCAATAATCCTCCTTAGGGCTGGTCGAACCACTGCTCCTTAGTGCTAAACTCTTAATAAGTCTGTGTGTTTGGTACTGTGCAAAAGCACATGGTGAAAGCTCTAAAATTGAATCAATTGTTACTTGTCCCAATGCACATTTTGTCCGAAAACTTTGTCTAAATCCATGCAATACAGACACACACTCCTTAGCAGAGGCAATAACAATGTAATCATGACCAAAAAATAGAAAGTAGGTCTGGCCTACAGCAGCATGAAAAGGAAAGACAATAAGCTTGACTAGACCCCGAAGCCGCCACCACGCGCCGCCATTTGTGCCATTACGAGTTTAAGCCAACGCCAGCCAATAACTTTTTAAGCCATTAAGCCGCCAGCTGATAGTTTTGGCTGAGCCAGGCAGGTAGAAGCATTTGCAACAACTATCTTGTTTCTATCAGTCACACACAGAAACACGAGCCTATGATACACACGAAAATAAACACTAGATAAATCATCCTTGCACACCGGTGTTCCGAAATTACGCATCAGAGGCATTAGTCGTGTCATATAGACCATACGCTTTTTTTCCACAGTGAAAAGCTGCGCTGTGCAAACATAGCCTACAAGTTTCAAGCATGGGCAAAACTGTTAGTTAAAAGAAAGCTTCCAATAGCCAAATGTTCATGATTACATCTCGAATTACAATTATAGCTTACCTTTATACCGTAGCTTCATAATCCTGAGCTATTAGACGATTCATAGCCACATCATTTCCATCGCGGACTTGCCCTGACTAAAGTAAATAAATCACTTAGGCTAGGCTACTGTAAATGCCTAACAGACTGTATATTCCAACATGTTTAAAAACTTATATGAAAAGAAGAAACCTATTCAATTTAATTAAGAACCATAGGCCTACTGTCAATTTCAACAGAGGGCTTGTTTGCATTTGTCCTAGGTGATGCGTGCCTGCAGAACATATGGCAAGTCATTTTTCGTTTAGCCTATGGCAAGCCATTCAATATAATTGCTTGAACTTCAGATACTGTTAAAGATATTGGTAACAAATATAGGCTACTGTATAGCTCAATACAATTATTATTTTAATGTAATAATAATAGACTAATGCTTTGGGCTTTTTTGTTCAGGTATCAATTTATGTAGGCTATCATTGAGGAACTGGCACAGTTTTAAAGTAGGCTTTTAAATTAGCTCTTGTATGAAGAAATATAGGCTAATAAATACCCAACCCTAAACTATCATGTTAGTCATACATTGCTACTGAGATCAGTATGATATAGACATCTATAGACATAAAAATGGCCACTTCAGCCATTTGTAGCCATGAACATTTTGGCGGCTGCAGCAGCCATTTAGGTTTTGGCTGAGCCGGCTAGCCAGCCAATAACATCTTCAGCCAGCCATTATCCTAAAAACAAACGGCTTCCGGGTCTAAGCTTGACAGCTTCCTTGGCCTCAATACCAAGTCCTGGATGCTGCATTTTGGTGAGGCACGGGTTGAAGAACAGGGTTGACTTGAGGAGAAAGACAAACTACTCAGCCACCAGGAGGATAGGTGTGTTTGTGGACAAGGAGGATGGCACTGTGTCCTTCTACGGCGTCTCCTCTGGCAAGCGCACACACCTGCACACTTTCTACACCAGGTTCAGAAAGGAGGAACTCTATGCAGGGTTTCATGTTTACGGTGGTTCAGTTACTCTGATCTAAAGATTAACCCTGTAGACCATAACAACACCCTGATTATATGGTTCAATGACAGAACAAGGCAGACACAAAGAGGTTGGAAAAGCAAAGACAAATGAATAAAGGAAACAAATACAACACATATAAAATGTGTATAAAATAGTTGTTTTCCCAAAAGCATAGTTGCTAAGCAACAATGCTTTTGAGAAACGGACCCCAGACCCTGGCGTGGATAAAGAGTGGTTGTATTAATCTTATCTGTATAAAAAAAGGTTAGGGTTGCCCTTAGTGTATTGTGTGGTTGTGTTTGCCTGTAAGTTGTGTGCTGGCAATAAAGTTAAAAAAAAAAAAAAAGGTTAGGGTGCTTTTAAGTCTTTTAATTGTTGTCTATTTTATTCTATTTATTGTGCTTTTTATGAGGGTGTCTTTTCGTAGCCTACTACAGGTGCTTTGGGATTAACTCTACTACTGGGGGTTTGCACTTCTCTAAGATTGAGGTTAAATAAATGTAACTACTATTGGAACTTAGTGTACTACATTCAGATGAAGTGAGGGGACTAAAAGCATTTATTTATAGTCTTTAATTTAGTCTGTTTTGTTTTTTGTATGTTTGTGCTCTTTGTATATGTGATTTTTTGTGAGAAATATCTTTCTTATTGCTATTATTCTTAGAAAAAAAATGGTTCTATGTACAGTTATGGAGCTGTTCACATGCTTTATATGTGGCAGGCACCCATAAATGGTTCAATAATATGAGTCATTTGGAAAGAATGCATTGACATTTAAAACATGTCTAAATTCACTTTCTTTTAAATAATGCACATGGGAAGCCCACAAATTGAGAAGTCCCGAAGAAGCATTAACAATATTTATGCTCAAACATGAAAAAACACTTTTATCTCTTCAGGTCTTCCCAATTTGCGGCTTCAGGAATGTTCAGGTGTGAAATAAGCCCATTGGTGTCATACTCCTAACAGCAAGAAAGGAAAAAGAAAAGGACACTGACTGTGCATGTGTAGAAATTGGGAAAAATAATTGATTCTCATGCCCCCTAGTGTCAGCCATCTGAAGTGCAACATTGTACTCCAGCCAGTAATTATGGCTGCGAACTGCAAATCCTCTAGTGGACAACCTGGGCATCTACTGTATCTCTGGCTTGTGTGTGTGTGTGTGTGTGTTTAGGGAATGTGTGTGTGTGGTGTGTGTGTGTGTGTTGGGGGGGGGGGGGGGTATATAGCGCTGAGGCTACTTCTCTCTCGACTGTTCTGTGTGTGCATGTGTCTGAGTGAATCTTGTCGTGTGGGGTTTTGATTGGTAGGAGATGTCGTCCAGACAGTAATCAGGGGATTAGATAGGTTAGTTATTGATTAGGGGTGTGGTGACGAATCAGATTTCTATAAGACGTTCAAGAAAGTTTAGTCAGAGATAAAGAGATGAGGAGAATCTTATGACGAGTGAGAGATGTGTTTGGTTAATTAATTTATTGTTTTGGGGACACCCCCTACTGCCTATTGTCTAGCTCAGGGACAATTATTTAGTCTGAAGGGCCACATTGGCTTTTAGATTTTGACTAATGAGCCAGATGTTAACAGTCAACCGGTAGAATGGGGTTGATGCCGGTAAATTAGCAAATCTCAGCCAATCTAGTAGCCCCACTTTCTTCAGAGGACATGTTAACATGCAGGGTTAAGAAGGGGGGATTTGTATTTCATGATTACAAATTTGAACAGGCTCCACGGGCCGGATTAGATAGTTTAATAGGCTGCATGTGGCCCTCGGGCCTTAGTTTACCCAGTTCTGATCTAGGTTGTTCAGTTTATAGGCAATAATCCTATATACAGTATATATACACATGATAGATAGATAGTTGTGTGTGTGTGTGTACACACACACACACACACACACACACACACACACACACACAACACACACACACACACACACAGAGTTAAGTTGAGAGACAGGTAGGTCTCAGGTGATCAGATAAAAGGTATTTGAGTAACTGAAGCTCCACGTCTTCTCTCCTCTCTTCCAAATAAGGCCCTTCTGCACGTCTGCAGTTAGGACATGCAAATGGGCCTCTCTACTGAATGGATGATGTGTTGTGGAAGGTTCATCCATGAAAGTCAACTTAGCATCAAGCATGAAGGGCCACTCTATTTTAATCTATTTAATGGCCAGTGGGTTGAAGTTGTGTGTCTGTGTGTGTGTGTGTGTGTGTGTGTGTGTGTGTGTGTGTGTGTGTGTCTCTGTGTGTGTGTGTGTGTGTGTGTGTGTGTAGTTATTTCACATTGGAATAATTTCAAGTAATTTCCAAGAGTGGAAAAATGGTTAAATATCCAAAGTAGTTAAAAATACCCTTCACACACACACACACACACACACACACACAACACACACACACACACACACATACGTACAGTAAAGGTGAGAGACAGGTAGGTCCCAGGTGATCAGATAAAAGGTATTTGAGTAACTGAAGCTCCACGTGTTTTCCAAATCCTGCGCCTCTGCACCTCTGCCGTTAGAAATGGGCCTCTTTACTGAATGGATGACTTGTTGTGGAAGGTGTGTGTGTGTGTGTGTGTGTGTGTGTGTGTGTGTGTGTGTGTGTGTGTCTTGCAGCTCTGCCATTAGGGGTATGTGTATGTGTGTTGCAGGTCTACTGTTAAGACACAAAATCAGCTGAGAATCAAGCATGATGAGAGCCTCCACACCAGAATGGGTTGAAAGTTACTTTAAATAATTGTATGTCTTTATTGTGCTTTTACTCTCTACCATCTTCTGAACTTTTATTTTTGTATGGCACATTGAAATGCTTTTGTGTATGAAATGCTATATAAATAAAATTGCCTTGCCTTGGACCCAGAGAACCACCTTAATTGTTTTCTTGCCCTCTCCAGAGGTCCCCTCCTTCCTCAGAATGAACTGTAGGCTTGTGTCTCTTTCTTCCCAAGTTAACTAATGTTAAGGTCATTAAGTTACTTCACTATTTGTGAATTTTATTTTAATGGGCAAATAAAATTGCTGTCTTATTGTGTTTATTAGCCTCTTACCATTTTGACATGTGCCTCTCTACTGAATGAATTACGTGTTTAAGGTGTGTGAGTGTGTGGGTATTTGTACATGTATGGCTCACTCTAAGGCCAGTATGTGTGTGTGTGTGTGTGTGTGTGTGTGTGTGTGTGTGTGTGTGTGTGTGTGTGTGTGTGTGTGTGTGTGTGTGTGTGTGTTATAATAATTTTACATTGGAATAATTTCCAGTGATGTCCAAGAGGGGGAAAAAGGTATTCAAACTAGTTAAAAATATGGGCCATTACTAGATGTGTGGTGTGTATGGGACACACACACACACACACACACACACACACACACACACACACACACACACACACACACACACACACACACACACACGTACAGTAAAGGTGAGAGACAGGTAA
>JAODXP020007655.1:35000-40000 GCA_027497455.2 Sardinella longiceps | reverse complement strand
AGTGGTCTCAAAGCAGCACTGCCATTTATGTTTGTCACTTGATCATGTCACATCTGAATATTTCATGAATATCTTATGAAGTCTACTTTAAATGTCACTTTACTATACAGGTTGCGAAGTATTCATAATCACTTATCTGAGTTTAACACTGAGAGATAGGTTTAAAGTACTTTGAGATGACCTCGGAACATTTGGACATTACCCTTATAATATATATTATTATAATATATATATATATATCCTTATAAAATATCATAATCACCCCAAGGTGAGATATTTTTTTATTAAACATTTAAATGATGCTTGCTCATGATCTGATACTGCATTTGTCCATTACTCGGATTTGACTTGATCAGGTAATAGGTTTAAATCAAGGACTCCAATGCTTCTTTGAGACCATTGGACAGGAGCATTTATTTATTTATTTATTTATTTATTTATTTATTTATTTATTTATTTTTTAAATCTGTTACCTGATAAGTAATATCAGATACATCAGGGTCCACAAATACTGGTCAGCTCTAGGCTGGCGAATGCCAAACTAAAAATCACAAGTGATATTTAGTCTGGATACCTACCTATTGCATTTCTCGTTGCGGAAGCATCGTTTACGATTGTCCAGAGCCGTTTATTGGGCGCTACGAATGTCTATCATAGCGTCTGTACCTCGGAGCCAATACCAGAGCCACCACGTGACGTAAAATGCAATCGAGGGCCGTACAAATCCCTTTTGCTCTGCAATTGGATACCGAAAGCAGGTGAGAAAAACGGCCATGGTCACCATGCACTTTGCAGAGTGAAATGAAATAAGCACACAAAGGAGCATGGGAACTCCCAGGCTTGGTCAGCTCTATGTTTACCTCTCAGTGTTAAACTCAGATAAGTGATTATGAATACTTCGCAAACTGTATAGTAAAGTGACATTCACTTAGACTTCATAAGATATTCAGATGTGACATGATCAGGTGACAAACATAAATGGCAGTGGTGCTTTGAGACCGTTGGACTTTTATTTTGATAGGTTATCGACATTCTATTTTTCATATTTATGAAGGGTTGGGTATGATGGTGGAGTCATGTCTTATGAAACAGTTATGAATGCTTTGTGAGCATTTTATGAAAGCTGCTATGAATGTGTTATGTACTCACCCGTCAAGTAAAGTGTTACCAGATTTTTTTTAACTCAGCAATGTATACACTATTTTTACCATAGACTACCTACATGTACTCGACCAGTTTATTCAAAACTAACGGAAATCTACAAGGGCACTGTATGACTTCTTGAAGTTTTCAATTAATTTTAATTTCAATCTAATGATTTTGATTCGCACAGTATTGTTGTATGATCAAATAGCCTAATCATCATTAAAAGAAAGAATAATAAAACAAGTTTTACTGCATATTGGCTAAGAGTAGCTAGGTAGGGGATCTACCAGGTAGGGGTGGAAATGTGGGACTATAGGGTTTTGAAAAGAAAAACCTCCTAGAAATGTGGGAAAATAGAGTTGTGGGAACATACAGTAGGGCTGATGGAACATAGAGATGTGGGAACACAGACACGCTCCAGCATGAGCAATCAATACTGACAAATCAGTCGTAATGTTCAAACTGTCAAAACTGGAGTATTCTATTGTCATCTTTGGTGTGAGGCTGATAGCCAATCATTTAATCCTAATATGTAAATATGACACCAGAAGAAATGTTTAATTGGGTGCAATAGTTTAGAACAACTTTTACGCTACATAATTATGCTAACCGGATTTTAAATAGCTATTTAGCAAGTTCCAGCGGGATCTGTTGCATGAGGGAGAGAGAGTGAGAGAGAGAGGTTAACAAGAAGAGTCTGGCTGTGCAAAGGCCAAGCTTTCGTCTGTCAATGAAATAGGGACTTATCCACATCTGCACTTTGCTCAAGCGATTTAAACCGGTGGAAAACAGTGGAAAGCTTAATATGAAACATATACAGAACAGTATTTGTGTATATATTTTAGTTGCTTTTTTCCCCTCAAAGTTCTTAAAATAAATTTGGGCAACACATAAATTGTGTGAACTCATTTGTGAACTCATGCAGCTGAGTTGACATAGAATCCCATACAAAACACTTAAACTAGCGATCTTATTTACCAGCTTAACTTGAGAAGTTGTCAACAAAATTTTGCAGAAATGTGCTGAAGACAAGAGGAATAAATTTTGTATTTTCTGACTCTCTCCTGCCCTCTTTTGTTCCCAATCTGAACTGCAGCTTGATCATCCACATTTAGACCGTGCGAGTGAAGATTGGAAAAAGATGGCAGACATGACAATTGAAGGATGCGACACCACGCGTGATAAATGGGGTAAACATCAGGCCCTGTGTGCTGACTACAGTGGACAGAAAGAAAAGATTAAACAAAAAGTAAAATACCAGATGGGGCATTTGTACCCTCACTGCCACAACTGTGACCAGGATACGACTGAGTCCACCTTCACCCTGACCAATGCTGCCCCACAGACTGGCAGCGACAACATCCAGTGGTTCAACCAGGTGGAGGATAAGGTCAGGGGCAGTATTGACTTGTGCCCGAGGGGCACTGTCCATGTGGTCACTGGTGTGATCCCAGGAGATGAATGGATAGGGTATTTGAGTGCTAAGAAAAGGAATGGGAAATCATTTCATGAGGAGAGAGTCAATGTGCCCAGTTACTTCTGGTCAGCTTACTGTTGCAAAGACACAGACACAGATAAGCATCTATCAGGGGGTTACCTGGCTAAAACAGAAACAGAAAAGATGGCAGCTGAGGAAATGTCTGTCAAGGCGCTGAATGACAAGCTCTCAGATTTCTATAAGAAGCCATTTCAAGTGTTTGGTGACGTGTGTGAGTGAGTAGATGGGGGACAGTGTAGAAGAGGGACCAGGCAGACCACAGATCTATTTAGGACAAAATAAATTGAGACTAACTGTTAACAAGACTGCTTTGCATAGCTTAGATGGGAGAGAGTGAGGAGTTCAATGGAATTTAAGGCTAAAAGTGTGTTTAGGGCTTTACTGTATTAATCTTGCTTTTGGGATGAATCTGTTCACTTACCTGTGATTTAAGAGATTTGATCTGTGTTTGGTCATGTTGATCCAAAATAAAGCATTTGCATTCAGTTGCTTCTAGGGGTTTTATTGTAATAAACCATTTTACACAAATTACAAGCACACACTCACACTAAATCACACACAAACACATTTTAGAACAACGAATAGCTTAGGCTACATTTCTCAGTCATAAAAGAGCTGTTGGCATCAACCTCCAGTGAACCTTATTCCTAGCTCCCATTGTAACCATCCTGTGAAAAAGGGGAGTAACTTCCATTGCAATCATTTTATATGTGAATGACAAGCCATCAATAATTAATAAAACATTTCTGACACATTTTAATACAGAAAGCAATAGATTTTTTAATGCATCAATAACGGAGTGGTAAACTGCAAATGAACAAAACACAGACCCTCATAAATATCAGGCTTATCTTTATATGAAGAGTTCAGATGCAAAACCCCTAACTCCACTTGACCACTTTTTGAGAAAATGGCCATGTTTTGATTTTATTTTGATTTTAAACAGATATTTTTTGATGTGTGTTTTGATTTTAAACAGATATTTTAGACACGGCGGGGAGCAGGTTTTATTTTATATTTTCACAAAAACATTTCATTTACATATTCTAGATTTATACAGGATTCACAGAATATCATTAACTCAGTTTTCACAAAAATGGTGTTTAGGGGGTTTTGCATCTGAACTCTTCATATTTAACTATGTCCACTCTCAAATTCTATTTTAGGATGTCCATAAAGGCAGTTATAAAATAAACATACAAAATGATTTAAAAGTGTGTCATGTTACTGAAAATGGTTCTGAAAAGATAGTTATTGCTTTATTTATCTACACACTTCAGTGAAATGGAGGTGTTAACTTTCACCATGCTCTTTAAAGGTGGGGTATACCGTGTATGTTTTCCTAGAATATTGTTTTGTCATGTGTTGCACAGTTCAAAAGGTTAGTGATGAACAGCTCCATCTAGTGGATGAAATGACATGGTGCAGCAGGTAGACTACTGGTACATTTACAGTATAAAGGATTGTGGCCAAAATTGGTACTATAGTCATGTGCAAAATACTTTCAGCCATGTCCGTCTTTCAAAAGCATCCCCTATATCAGTGATCCCCAAACTTTTTTTCTGAAGAGGGCCGGATCGCTCTGCGTGGCTCTTTCAGAGGCTTGGAGGCCAGCAATCTACCTTGTAAATTACAGTAGATGCGCCTAGGCTACTCTATACAACAGGTCTATTTTAGCCCATTCAATGTTAACTACTGTTAATTAGGCTGTTAATTTACTTTTCCCTAAGCATTATTTAAAAATCTTATTTTATTCCAACATTTTAAATTACCAGAATATAATATTGTACTGCCATCTTGGTTTTTGAAGCAAATCCACAAATGTCCTATGAGACAACTTATTATGCATTAGGGAATGTGAGTGTGAGGGGATAATAGAATAGCACTGAGACTACTTGTCCCTCGTGAACTGTTTAGTGTGTAATAATCAATAACTAACCTATCTAATCCCCTTACCCCTTACTTACACACTAAACAGTTCACGAGGGACAAGTAGTCTCAGTGCTATTCTATTATCCCCTCACACTCACATTCCCTAATACACACACACACACACACACACACACACACACACACACACACACACACACACACAGAAAATGTTCAGTAAAGTTTTGTCAAAGATGAAGAGATGAGGAGAATCTGATGATGAGTGAGAGATGTAGATTTATTTATTGTTTTGAGGACATCTCCTGCCTATTGTCTAGGTTGTTCAGTTTACAGGCAATGAATAATTATATATACACCAATACATACTGTATATACTGTATATACTGTATATAGATAGTAAGATAGGGAGGGAGAGAGAGAGAAACTTCTGATCCAGTGAGGGAAATCTGCAATGTGTGCAAGCATG
>JAODXP020007655.1:12500-15000 GCA_027497455.2 Sardinella longiceps | reverse complement strand
GATCAGATGACCTCACTGATGACTACAGCCAATGAAAGATGAGAACAACCCACAAGTCATTCTGAACTTAGAGATGAAGTGTTCAAACTGCAGACATACCGTATTACACACACAATACTAAACAGACACACACAGTGTTTACAATTGTTTTGTTTACTTCAAGGAGCAGTGCGCACACACACACACACACACACACACACACACACACACACACACACACACACACAGAAAAACACATTCGTCCTAATGGCTTTCAGAGGCACGCACACACACACACACACACACACACACACACAGACACACACACACACACACAGAAAAACACATTCGTCCTAATGGCTTTCAGAGCGCACACACACACACATACATACACACACACACACACACACACACACACACACACACACACACACACACACACACACAGAGACATACACACACACACACACACACACACACACACATATACACACAGAAAACACACTATCGTCTTAATGGCTTTCAGAGGTGCACACACGCACACACACACACACATACACACACACACACACACACACACACGGTAATGGCTCCTTTCAGAGGCATTTGTAACTGCAATCGGTGGGTCCATAAAATAAACAAAAAATAAAATAAAACATAAAATAAACAAGGCTACTCTCTGTCTGTCTGTTTGACCAATTAGCACTCAACTTGCTGATGACATCATCACACACTCAATCAAAAATTATTTATTTTTCTCACACTAAACTTAAACCAGTTGGGCAAGCTTTTGAATGACCTTGTGATACAAGTTTATTATTATTATTATTATTATTATTATTATTATTATTATTATTATTATTATTATTATTATTATTATTATTATTATTAAGTAATAGCAGCAGTACTGTGAATGCAACAAAAGAGCAGTGTTTTATTTGAGTTCTCATCTTTCTAGTGCATCAATTTAAAATGAGAACATATTTGATACAGTACATATTTATATATAATACAATAAATATATTAATCAAATCTATTTGATAATTATTAAAACTAATGGGACTGCTGCAGTGTGTGTGTGTCTGTGTGTGTGTGTGTTTGTGTGTGTGTGTGTGACAGAGAGAAAATCTGTAAAAGAGAGACTGTGTGTGTGTGTGTGTGTGTGTGTGTGTGTGTGTGTGTGTGTGTGTGTAAGAGAGAGAGGGAGAGAGAGAGAGAGAGAGAGAGAGAGAGAGAGAGAGAGAGAGTTAGAGAGAGAGAGAGAGAGAGAGACAGTTAGAGAGAGTGAGAGAGAGAGAGACAGTTAGAGAGAGACAGTTAGAGAGAGAGAGAGAGAGAGAGAGAGAGAGAGAGAGAGAGAGAGAGAGAGAGAGAGAGAGAGAGAGAGAGAGAGAGAGAGAGAGAGAGCTACTGTGTCTGATCCACTCCATTAGGCTGTTTGTGTTAAAAGAATCACTAACCATAACTGGCCTTGGCCCATTTCTACCAGTTAGATTTAACCAACTATTTTGTTTATTATTAATTTATAATTTACATATTGTAGTAAGTAGGCTCTGCTATTGAGCAATAATGAGCTCATATTTAGCACAATATCAAGATTGCTGTTTGGTTGCCCAGGATTTAACTGGAGGAAGGAAGACATTTCAACCCAGAGCAAAAGATTCTAGAATCCTCTCAACAATAAAGGGCCTGCCTGCAGAACCGATTCCAGAACCTTTTCAACAATGGGCCTGAAGCTGTAGGCATATTCCAGAACACTCGAAACAGTTAAGAAAATTCTAGAACGGGCCTCCACAACTCATTCTAGAATCTTATTAACAACTGGCCCACAAATCATTCCAAAAAACCTGACAAACATGTTTTATACATTGTTTAACGTACCATATTTAATAAATAAATAAATAAATCATTTGTGGACTTGCAAAATGTTCTTGAATATGTCAATCAGAATCTAAGCCTGAGCAAGGTAGTCTACTGCTGTTTTGAGGATAACAGTACACATTGCATGCATCTGAGCGTTTGTATGTGTGTGAGAGAGAGAGAGAGTGTGTGTGTGTGGGCGCGCGTACCTTACTATAGTTGCTTGGGCTTCCAGGTCCTGTCGTCTGAAGCGCTCCTGCCAGCCTGACTGTCCTCCTGCGTATTTATACGTCCAGAGCCCCCGTGCGGGGTTGGAGCAGGCGCGCGCGCGTGTGTGTGTGTGTGTGTGCTGTTTCCCGTGGGCAAATATTTGCCTGGCTACGTGTGTGTGTGTGTGTGTGTGTGTGTGTGTGTGTGTGTGTGTGTGTGTGTGTGTGTGTGTGTGTGTGTGATTGGGCTCTGATCAAACAGAGCAAACTGCGTTTGTCTTAGCGCCCGGCAACCGGCGAGAGAGAGGAAGCTAACGCCGCAGGCCACGCTCAGCCTGATGGCCCTAATGGAGCTCCATGCCCAGGGACGCTCAAGTGCGGGGACACTAAAACACACACACACACACACACAAAATACACACACACACACTTACACACACAGACGAGCGGCA
>JAODXP020007646.1:0-79410 GCA_027497455.2 Sardinella longiceps | reverse complement strand
CCTTTAACCCTTTCCCCTTTCAGCAGGCTATACCTATAAACACCAGTTTACATACATTTTTACAATTTTACAAACAACCATATAAATATAAAGTTTATTTAAGTTAATATTACACGGTTTGTTTTCTCAATACTACAATCACATAATGCACGTTAACAACGCATATCTGCGTGCACTAAACAAAAGCATTTGAGCGCTCTGACTTTCAAGCAATCAGGCCGCGTAGAGCGGTGTTCAAAGAGAATTTATAGAAAGCCCAAAGGGAGCTTACCATTAGCCTATCGAGTCCGGAAAGTAATTCCTCGCAAACCAGCGGCCGCCGTCCTCACAGTTCAATTTTTACTGAGTGAAATGAATGGGCACAGTTTTGTGGCGTCTTCGTTCGCGTGAACTAATTAGTGTGATTGTGCTCAGCTGGGGGAGACTGTGCAGCGCGCACGCAGTTGCGCTGCTGCCGTGCAGAACAGGGTTGCATGCTGGACAACGTTATTGCAGGCAGGAGACGGTTGTTTCATGCAGGAGACGGCCATATCTCCGCTGTATCAGCGCGACAAAGAGTGTCTGCTTCACGAATGTAGAGAGGAATAGCATGCCATAGGAGAGGTGCCCGATAGGCAAAAGCTCTTCGCCCAATTGAAGTTTTAGATATAGTCACTTTTTCAAGGAGACCAGCATTTTGAGATCTGAGGTCTTCCAGGATGGTATGGAACAAGTATTACATATCTGTAATATATGCAGGAGCTCAGCCATTAAGTGCTTTATAGGTCATGAGAAGGATTTTGAAGTCAATTCGGTTTTTGACAGGAAGCCAGTGTAGAGATGCAAGAATGGGGGAGATATGTTCAAATTTCTTAGTTCTAGTGAGTGTTCTAGCGGCTGCATTTTGGATTAGCTGTAGGTTTTTAAAGCAGGTATTACTGCACCCTTAATATAAAGTGAGGTACTGTAAATCACAAAGTGCTTTGCGCATGAGGCATAACCATGATCATACAGGTGCAAACAGTGCTTGATATTATGCCATATTCAAATGACCTATAACTTGGGGGTAGGTGTTACTACTTTCTCCAGCTGTTGTCTGTCTTGGCTGGTTACACCACCATACCAGACCAAGATGGAGAAGGTGAGGACGTTTTCGATGACAGCGCAGTAGAAGTGAATCATGCATGTCTGATTGACCTCAAATTTTCTCTGCTCAGACATGTGACAAATTGGGCAGAAATGCCTTCAAAAAGCATTATGATTAAAAAATGAATTATGGGTATGTGGCATACCTGGCCAGAACCAAAACTCTTTCCATGAAGGATAGTTATTGTTTTCAGGCAGCGGAAATACAGAACGTGGATTTGAACAACAAATGAAGTAGACACGCAGATTTACTTTAAAGAGAGGATTCTGTTTATCATTGGCATAGGCAGCCACAAACCCTGCTTCATTCATCATAGCCCTCATTACGCTATTACTGCCTCATTACCTCCCACGGACTGATTGACACTTAAATGTTTTGTCTACGTCTTTTGTGTTTGTCTAAGTCTAAGCGCTTTGAGTGGCCTTTGGTCGATAAAAGCGCTATATAAATAAAATTTACTTTACTTTACTTTACTTTACTTTACAAATTGAGGAATTAAAGATTTTATAGAATGACTGAATGAAATTACAGAATGAAGTAAGTATATGGGATTTACTCTGCCCTATGTCTGTGTGCAGCCCAAAAAAATGGGCTCCATGAGGGGTTTGAGAACCCCTGGTGTAGAGGGTAAAGGGAACACACGTCACTCCAGACTTCCACAATTCTGATTGAAGGCCAGGGCTTTGGTGTACTCTGTATGTTGACAGTACTGTGTGTGTGTGTGTGTGTGTGTGTCTGTGTGTGGGTTTGCATGCACTTGTTTGAATCTCACAGCACCCTCATCAGATCAACAGAGTGACCCTTGCCACAACTATACTGTGCTGAATGCCACCAGAAGGTCCACCACCAACACTGACCAATCAGTGATCAGATGTGACGGTGGCCAATGGCAAGGCTGGTACCTAATGGTTCACGAGGAACAGAGTGTTAGGATGCCTGAAGTGTGTGTGCCCAAAGGACGCTGTGGTTGTGATGGAACCCTCTGGCTTAGAGGCATACACCCCAACCCAGAAGAGGGCATTGTGACTAGGCAGGTGTGTGGACACCGTGGTCACTCCTGCTGTTACTATATAGAACCCACACGGGTTAAAGCATGTCCTGGCAACTACACAGTTTATGAATTTGTGAACCCTCATTGGTTTGGTATGGCGTACTGTGCAGGTAATTTATTTTTATTGATATTTATTCATTTTCTAATTGTTATCATAATGCAAAGACATCCAAGGTTAATATGTTGTACCCTTCCCCCATGTAGATCTCAGCTACAAAGGAGCCCTCCCAAACAAACTTCTTCATCCAACATCTTCAAGTATGTTCGAATGCACTTGACCTATTTTATTGATGATATTTTATTTAATGAGAATCTCATTCTATCCATCATCCATGCAAAGACTGTAATACATTTACATTTTACAATAAAGGAGATACCTTTTTCATGCTAGCATTGCAGCTCCAAACCAAACAACTCCACTCACTAAGCAAGGAAAAATATTCAGTGATGTAGACCATTATTCTAAAAAACATCTTCAGGGTCTCAATACAATGACATACACTCTAATGTAAGCTATTAGCAAAATACCAGTGGACCAGTGAACTATTTGAGCAGCACCATATTTTACTATATATAAATAGCCATCCATTCTTGTTGTGGTAGTCACAGAGGAGCCTAAGACCTGTAACTCAACACCTCCGGCTTGTGATGTCTCAGCCACATGTATGACCATTGAAGAGGGATTTTACTGCAGCTGCCAAAATGGCACCATACCCATTATCACAGGAGACAAAAAGTTGGTCTGCAAAGGTAAACACAACATATTGTTACCATAACTGACGAAATACACATTGGTGAACTGACTGACTGTCTTGTGCACGTACAGTTGAATGTGTAATCAGTGAGAAACGACACAATAAGTTATACATAGTATATAATACAGAATCTCACCATCATATAATGCTGCACAAACAGGAACGGCACAGCAATTTTTTTAGTAGTTGTTTTGAAAATTAAAATGTACACATTTGTGATTAGAACACAAATGAACATAAGAAAATAAGGATTAGTCTTCACTAATGTTTTCTGTCTCAACAATATCCATATCCATCATTTCTAGACTTACCCAAGCAAGTCAACGGGGTATGTGTCTTTTCTTTCTCGATCAATGCACTAAAATATGTTTAGGCTATATGTGAAGGTTGATGTATGTAAAAATAAGTGTTTGCTGTAAAATTAATTTGTAATCTTTTGATTCCTAGTGTTATATAAATGCATGAAATTGCATAATTATAAATATTTAAGTTGTTGGAAAGACTGTATTTCTGTATTTGGGGAGACTGTATTTCCACTCATGCAAATGCAATGTGTTCTAAACAACACCAATAGTCTGTGTCTCTGTGTGGCAGTGTGTACTATCCATGAGCCCCTTACTTATAACCCCATTTCTACAGCAGATAATATCACAGTAAAAAGCAAGGACATGATGACATTAAGATTCTACTTCTGTTACTGAGACTATTTTCTGTAAAACTGACTGCTGTCAGAATGGCCTATTGTGTTGATAATGAAATGGTTGCAAACTATATAAGCGCTCTTCTTAACCAGAGTTGTATTAAGTACCGGAGTAGAGGAGTGGAGTAGAAGTAGAAGTACCATATCAAAAAAGTGACTTAAGTGGAAGTAGAAGTGGTCTCTAAACATCATACTTAAGTGGAAGTACTAAAGTATAAAAAATGTTTTGTACTTAAGTATTGCAAGTAAAAGTATTGTAGAAATTGCTACTCAAGTACTGAAAGTAAAAGTGGAAGTACTGTGTATATCAAAGAAAGCAGTCATGCTTTCAGTACTCCGAAAGGTCGAAGAGGTGCATGAGGTCTCATATACCGCTTGAATCGTCCAATAATGATTATGAAAACCTGGTGATTCTCTCGTCTGCATTGATAGGCTATCATTGGATGTGGTAACATTGTTTATAAAAGTAACGAGTAACTAATCAGCACATCAAAAATGTAACGAAGTAGAAGTATTAAATTCATTAAAAAAATGTAGTGAAGTAAAAGTGGAAGTAGGAGAAAAAAGAATACTCCAGTAAAGTACAGATACTGCATTTTAGTACTTAAGTAGGCTACTTAAGTAGTTCTACTAAGTTACTATACATCTCTGTTCTTAACAGGGATCTTCATCTGAGGCAAAGTTTGACTATCTGAACAGTGTCATCCAAAATATATCAGATGATGTTGTACTTCCGCCATCTGTGAGTATGTCTTCATATGAACTTACAATAGTACAGTCCATGTCACTTTGGCTTTTATCAGTGGTTAGTTGGTCAAAACCCTTACGCCTCATTCACACCAACATCTGTGTGTTTGCATTGCGTACACGGCGTGGGCACGTTTTTGGCCTGTTTTAATTTAGAATGCATGTTAACACGCACACACTGACTGCGAACGGACAACGCACTCCGAACGTGCTATGAATCAGGCCTTAACATTTCAGATTTACTGTATTTGTGTGTCTTTGTTTTCCTTGTTTGTAATTGCTTGTTTAGTTGTTTGTTTGCTTATTTAATTATTTATTTACTAGACTAAAGGACTAAGTTGAGGTTCATTTATGCAAATGAAAGGACAAGATGTGTATCTATTGCTTGCTGCAGGTTGTAACTTCCTTACTTGCGAGTGCAGAAGACGCTCTTCATGAGGTGGCCCAGGATGCTAGTGAAGAGCAGCTGGCAGCTGCAGGTGATGCCATGCTGCTGACCACTGAGAAGCTGGTGGGGGCCCTGGTGGAGCCCACAGATACTTACAGCAGCAGGACACTGACAACCAATAGCACAGGTGTGTAGAATGTGTGAAAAAAAATGTGTATTCTAGGGAGATGCAGAAATACAGTGATTGCTAGTTTCAGAAATGTCTACTGGTACACTGAAAGCAGTGTGTGGTATGCAAAAATAACAGGAGTAATGGGGTTCAATTAACATTCAGTCAGGAAGAGCAAATACTTTTTTTCATCATTCATCAGTTGTGGCAATTTGATAGAGCTACCTTTTTTGCCATGAAAGCATCACATTAGTTACTTTGTTGAAACCTCTATTTTTACAAGATAATCTACAAACTTCCTTCCTTTCAGAAGTACAAACCTTTGCCGTTGGGAAGAACACAGATGTAACAACAACCTCCTTTATTAAAACTTCAAAGGCCTCAATGGATATAGATCTCATTGGCATTGCAAATAATAACAATGGTATGCTTGTTCTCAACTATTGTTGATTTCATGTTTATCTATTAGGTTTAAAGGGCAACTTCAGTCATTTTCAACAAGAGCTCTATTGCTCAAGCTACTTGAGATTAGCCAATACTGAAGACGCAAGACATTTTGGTCCAACCATACAGGTTTCCTTGATCAGAGAATAATCACTTACAACTAGCCCGATGGGGCAGATTTTTAAATTGTGTTTTCAGCATGTAAACATGCTCCAAATATGACCCCAAAAGTTATGTAACATCATCAGACATATTACAACACACCCCTGTAGAGTTTATGACTACAAATGTCTGACAAAGTGGTTAAAATAGTGCTCTTGTTGAAAATGACTGAAGTTGCCCTTTAAGTGCTTATTTTTGATAAATTTATAAAATGTGTATAATGAATAGATTTTAAGTACTAAACAATTTTACAAAATTATATTTACCTGTTAGGGTCAGCTGCAGTGGCTCTAACCACTTTCAACAACATGGGTTCTCTCCTGAGGGCAGACTTTTTCTACACAGTCAATGATACAGTGAAGACCATGATGTCTGAGGTTCTGTCTGCCTCCCTCCCCAAAACCCCAAACAAAGTCCTCTCGAGCCCAGCCAACATCACAATTAAACACATAGAGGTGAGTATTTAATCCATCAGGGCCATTCAATGTCAAACCAATGCCTTCCACTTCATACTTGATTTCAATGATATTGTAAACAACTGCAGTGATACAAGGTTTAGGCTTGTTAAAAAATTATGGTATCTGGCAAATTTGAAAACAAAGTTACTTGTCTACATCTATTCAATACTTGATTTCAAAAACAAAAACAAAGTTACTTGTCTACATCTATTCATACTTGATTTCAATCATATTGTAAACAACTGCAGCAATACAAGGTTTTGGCTTGTTAAAAAATTATGGTATCTGGCAAATTTGAAATTTGGCTCACAAACAAAGTTACTTGTCTACATCTATTCAAATGCTGTTACATGCAGTTTATTATGATTCAAAAATACAGTTCTGTCATCATGACATGTGCTTGGAAAAGCAGACACTTTCTTGTGTTTATGCATTATGACATCATCTGTGGGCTCTGTGTTTGTTTGTTTATTGTTGTTGTGTTTAGACTCTGGATCCTCAAGGTGTTCTCTCCTGTGTGTACTGGAACAGCAGTGCCTGGGTGGTGGACGGTTGTCACCTCACCTACTCCAACACCACCCACACTGTCTGCACCTGTGTGCACTTCTCCACCTTCGCTCTCATCATGCAGATAGAGCGCCCTCCAGAGGCAGAGGTAAGCAGAAATGTTGTAATCGTCAATTACATCATCCAGTACAGAATACAAATGCCATGTGTCTCAATAGGCAGAATGGACCCAAGGCCCAGCAGACAGCTACTTAATGGAAAATTTAGCACTGCAACAATTGTGTCTACTGAGACACAGTGGCATATTTTTTTTTTTTTGTTATTGCATTAAATTATGTTAAGTAGATGGTCTCAAATTGTGTCTGAAATGTGGAAGTAGTGACTTGCTGCCCCACTGTGTTTCCATTGTCAAGATATTGTCAGAAGTTGTCATGATTCAGATTAATTTTGGTCATTGAATGCATGGATGCATGTTTGCTGCCTTCCAAATGGGTTAAAATGAAAGTACCTAAAGGTGGAGCTTTATGCATCTGAGGTTAGATCCTCTTACGGGTCTCGACCCACCAGCATGAGAGTCAAACGCTTTCACCACTGACCTGACAAACCTTGGCTTCAAATGAGGTGGTTAAAAGCATTCTTATGGTTATGGTTGGGATGATTTACATGTACTGCCGCTAGCTATCCCACGTTAGTTGGCATCAAAACACTACCTTATAGAAAGCATCATGTTTAGTGTTTTGGACAGCTATGGTCTGTGTCAAATTGGGGTTAATATAGTTTATGATAATACATCGACTTATTGCTTTGTCTGCAGCCTGACAAAATGATGGAGTTGCTGAATAGGATTGGTGTCTCAGTTGGATTGGGGTTCCTGGTTCTGGCAGTCTTGACCTTCACCCTCACCCGCAAGAAATATAAAGTAACTGACGTGGCTCATCTGAACCTCTGCATCAGCCTGTTCCTCTCCCACCTTCTCTTCCTGCTCGTCCAGGAGTTTATCCACCTCATCCACAGTCACAAGGTAATGACTAACATGTCAATGTGGCTCATCATAAAACAACAATTACCCCACAAGTTGGAAGGTACAGTAGGCAGTAGATTTGCCAAGATACCACTGGACCACATTTCCACTGGATGTTCATCTTGTCCTGAGCTCAGCCATGTTAATAAATGTAAAAGAAAAGCAGAGGAATTAATATACAGGTCAAAACAGTGACAGACAGTACCACCATATATGGCGTACCTCAAGGTACCGTTTTGGGAGATGTGTTTTTTTAGACTCTATTGTCACCACAGGGAGATTTTATGAGGCTCAGAGTGTTATGCCCAAAAGGTTTATTATACAAATGAAATATAACCAAACAGGCAATCGGCAGGGTTAAGGCCCCAAACAAAAGTTCAGGCGAGCGCCCTGACTCTACGATGACGCGTGTATCCCTGCTCGCCGCTATCTGGGCGTGGAGGAGAAGAGGCACCTTAAAGGAACCAGAAAAACAGCAATATACCAATTTAAGCAATAGCTAATTTGGCACCACCAGCACACCTGTAGGAAAACAGAGAAACACAGCCAGGAAAGAGGCCATGCTCATTGGACGTCACACAGACAACAAACAGACTTCGTTTTTAATTTCTATATGTTGATGATGCATGTGTAGAATTTCAACGACTCTTTTCTTTATTTTCAAATTGTAATGGTTGTAATTGCCAATTTGGCTCCACCACCACCCTCGAAACAGATAAATAAGGGGCCAACGCTCATGGGGCGTCACACAGACAACAAGACATCTTCATGACCTTGGCCCACAATTTGTGTCTTAAATTTTTCAAATTGTAATGGTTTTGTGTGCAGATTGTGTGCCCGATTCTGTCAGGAATTCTTCATTACCTCTTCCTGAGTTCCTTCGCCTGGATGCTCCTGGAGACCATCTGGCTTTTCCATGCTGTCCTCAAACTCAAAGACATCAGATCCACACAGGCAGTGGGGCCTCACTGGGGATGGCAGTGTCTGATTGGTTATGGAGGTCCCCTTGTTGTTGTTGCTGTTTCAGCAGGACTTGTGCCTGATGGCTATGGGAGTGACAGGTGAGGGGAAATCCACCATAGGCCCATTCATACTCAACGTGTGTCCTTACGTCTGAAATTCTGTCTCTTCATACCTCCGCAGCTTTAGTTGCTCTTGGTGTGAATGCAAAGCTGGACTTATCACAAAATATTTTCTGTTATTAGATGCGTCCCAGCATCTCTATAAGAGGGTATGTCCGTCCGCTGTCCGTCCGTCTGAAACGCTTTCATTAAATTGTTCCTTCCTGTGTCCACAAGGCGGCACTTGACTTGCCTTGGCCTGGAGCTAGAATGCGTAGGCGGCACTTGACTTGCCTTGGCCTGGAGCTAAAATGTCAATCAATAAGCAACCAGGGGACGCATCTTTGTCCGCCTGTCGGACTTGTATTTAAGGAATTTCAGTGTAAAAAAAAGAAGAAGAAATAAAAATCTATTTCACTGATTGTATTGTACCTTTGTCCTCTGTAGGTGCTGGTTGAAATATGAGAGGGGATTCTTCTGGAGTTTCCTTGGACCTGTTTGCTGCATCCTAGGAGTAAGTTTGGAGTTAAAAACATTTTGGGTGGAATGTAGATGATCAATAATATTAATTTACACAGACCTCCACCAAGGCAATGTGCTCACAGACACAATATCCCAGATCATGTTCTGGATCACCGGTCACCGGTACTTTTAGAGTTTTAGATTTCAGATAGTTTTAGAGAGTGTATGTACACAGACACGACACAGAGACACACACAGACACACACACATACAGACAGACACCTGCGAAAACAAAACCTCCTTGCATTGGCGAAGGTAAAAATGAAAATCTTTACAACTCTACAACTGTGTGTGACTTGTTATCCAAATTAGACCAATACAATCCTCTTCCTCGTCATCCTCATCCTCCTTCGTACGACACTGTCACGGATGCAGCATGGCACCACACACAACAACCTAATCAGGTCAGGAGGCACAAAGAGGTTTACTGTGCAAGACAAAAACAAATATTGCATGTAATGTAATACAAATGAGTTCTTTATTTAAACATTACTGTACTACTCTAGGACTTTGGTGTTTAAAACCCTGATCCAGTCTGTGATTGTGGGTTTGCCTTGGATTCTGGGATTCTTCAGCAGAAGCAGCAGGGCATTGAATGTGCTCTTCCTTGTGCTCAACAGCCAACAGGGAACATTTATCTTCCTCTTACACTGCGTCCTCAATGAGGAGGTAACATTATGCAATTTGTAATGAGTTGTGGTGGAGTGATATTAAAAAAAGAAAATGGACTTTGACTTTGTCTTTTCACTGTATCCTTTCTGTCCAGGTGAGACAGCAGATCAGGAAGAAGTGCTGTGGGGGGAACGCCAAGGACTAACAGCGACACAACAGAGCCCTCCACACCAAGCCAAAAAGCTGTATTTCTCAGTTTGGGGTTTTTGCACTTACTGCTCTTTGGCTTTGTAAGGCAGAAAAGCCTGACAGAAACCGGGATGAGATGCTTAGTCCATTCTCTAGTCTTGAATAATTAATACTTGCTTTATATGTCATGTAAGCAATCCAACTTCAGTTTGACAGCCTTTCTGTCTAGTTTCTCATAAAAAAAGAATCACAGATGCTTTTAGATGTACAGTAAATTGTGATATACTGTATAACCATGCTGAGCAAATTACCTGTCTTATGTATGTCGTCCTCCAGGAATGATGAGGAATGCTGTTGTTTTTAGCCTTTTGCCAAATGTATGCCATCATAATATGTAGAGTTGTGTTTATTGCATAATTGATTATTAAAGGAGAAGTTCGATTTTTAGCAGGTTTAGCCCTTTTTCTGGCGTCACATTTTATGCAGTATTTTGAACATTATGGTACTATTTTTGTATTCTTTTTTTCTTTCTTTTTTTTTGAGAAGTAATACCAACTTGTAGCCTGACAGGCCATCCTATATCATTGAAATGTATAGTCTGGCATCGAGAGATAAACTGAACAACACTGCTATCTTTCAAACTACATCTGGACTTAACAGGATAGCCTATGGCCAATCACAGGAACGAACAAGATCGGTGAAGCCCGCCCTAAACACATAGAGCGTTGTGCTTACATCTCGCCAATGGCGTCATCCAATAAAATTCCCCATGGCTTGCTACTAGACTAGGCTGAGGAAATTAATTTGCTGCCGCTTAGGTACGTATAGATTTCTAGGCTAACCAACTAGCACAACAAAAAGACAAATAAAACTGGGTTTAATTAAAGGGGTTCCAGTCATTACAGTAACACTATAGGCAGTGTGTTAGTTTTAAAATAAGAGTTGGGTACATTCACTACTTAAGGGCTCCGCACACCGCTTCCGACACAGTGCGGAGCACTCCGTCTTCAACATTCCATTCCATTGTTTTCAATGCAACCCCGCACACCAGCGCCGATGTCTTCCGCCGTCGGTTGTGAATTACAATTCAAGTCTATTTTGTCGGAGCCGCCCATTGACATCCAATGTTAATTTCACCGGCGACTGTGCTAGGCGAAATTGTCTGATTCGAAAGTGCTCCGCAATGCTGTCGGAACCGGTGTGCGGCCGGCTTTAGTCGGCCTCAATATGCTGTCAGACATTTAAGAAGACATGCTTTACTTTTTGATGATGGAAGATTAGTGTTAATTACTGTATTAGTGATACATTTTAAATTAGGGTAATGCAGTCTAATTTGGTAATATTATTTTGTTCATAATCTCTACTAAGTGGTGGATAAACTCTATTAAAAAAATCTGAGAGGTGGTCAAGTAAGTTTAATAATTACCTTTGCTTTTCATGTTGTTGTACATGAAATGTGCTGATTTTTTTAATTGCCAATAAACATTTCAAGTTCTTATTCATTGATACCAATTCCCCACGTAATATATATATATATATATATATATATTGATATATATATAGATAGATAGATAGATATATTTCCTCTTATTGAATGGTTGCAACCCATATACGCAGCTCTGTCACTTTCCTATGGTGCAGAAGTTTAGAACGAAATGTGGTTGGAGCCGTGCTAAATGGTGAATTTACAACAGCATTGAACGTGATTCAACCAATCACAATCGAGGACTGAAACTATCAGTTTTAGAATCCCACTCAGACTACTTTGACTTTAAGTGCTTGGATGTTATTTTTGTGGATATTGGGTCATATAAAACACACACATACATACACAGACACACACATACATAAATTAACCATCTATCTAGCCCTATCATTATAATAGACAGATTAAATAGACAGGTATATTGATATAAATAGAGAGAGACTATTTTTGCTGTGATGGTGTGCTTCCAAGAAACTCGCCAACTAGTGAGATGTGAGAGTGTACAGTAGATGTCAGATAGTGTATTCATTGTTCTGGCACATCATGACATTTGAATGTGCCAACCCACTCATAACACAACACAGCAAACGCACACAGTTGACCGCCTCACAGACTGCCATATTTGATGGTGTTATTGGGGGGAAAGCACAATATGAGAGTGCTGTAGTATAAACTCTGAGCAGCAATAAAAAAAATTATAGAAATTATAGAAAAAAATTCTATAATCCTATTAGTCCTATTCCATAAGTATGATAGATAGAATAGAGTTCCTAGGATGTAGGCTACACAAAACATGAAACACTCCAGAGTACGGCCCAGGGCCTGTTTCATTTCACTTGAAAAAGGTCAGATGAAGAGTCAGAGTATGCTTAAATGCTATGGTGATAAAGTAGGAAATTAATTTCACCAGGCTTTAGTTGAACCAAAAGACTTGGTCTTCATAGACTTTATAGGGAGTCAGTGATGCTGGATAGGAATTTTTGTCTACTTTCTGTTTGGGTTAATGTTTAAAACTACTTAGCTGACACTATGTATTCATTCATTCATTCATTCATTATTATTTTTTATACATTTATTTATACAGAACCCTTCGTGTGCGCACACAGACACACACACACACACACACACACACACACACAAAAACACACACACACACACACACACACAGTGGACTGGCAGAAATGTAAGGCCTTAATTTGGTGTGGTTTCTAATGATTTCATTTGGTTTTAACTGATCATGGGAAGCAGATTACTGTTAGGATTTCAAATGAGAAAATATGAGCTGCTGGAAAGGCATGTTTATATTAATCAAATTTGATTGGGTGTGATCTCATCTGCTTTTTTCCACCTCTATCTGTTATTTGCATGATACACGTCACCTTCCCCACCACTGAGTTCTCTCTGCACTCTGAGCTGCCACTAGACCATACAAAAGTTTCTGCTCTAGGAACAAGAATGGTCCCTGCTACAAGTCTTTGTAAGTGTCATTTATTATTTATTATTACATATTATTACATATTATGATTATTATGATCATTGTAATGAATGTCATTAGTTGTAGTGGCAGCAGTAGAAATGGCAGTATTATTATGATGTTCATTTTCAGTCTGCTTTTTTGTCAAGGGACAGAAACATATATGATGATGTTCGATGAAGCATTTAATAGAAAAACAAACAAACAAACAAACAGACAGACAAACAAATAAATAGGCTACATAGTTTCAAATGATGCAAAGCCAACAGTTGTAAGAGCACTGCTGTTGATGTTTACAAGGAAAGTCTGTTGGATGCCTGCAGGCTAATGATTTTATAGGGAGGAGAGAAAAGATGAGAGTACAATCATAGCAGATTAGGGCTGTGATCTGTTAATTGTTAAATGTCTGTTCGCTAGTACATAAGTACATGTAAGTTATAGAACATACTTTGTTTTCTCAATTCATTACAAAAACCATGAACATACAATTAGAGGTTTATACGAGATGAGATCAGCTACTGCTCTCAGTACCTCAGAGCTGTCTTTAAAATAAAGGTGACCGACCGTGCTTTTTCAGTAGCTGGGCACAAGTTGTGGAACCACCTGATTTTCACCTGATTATCCACAACAACTGGTGCTTTTAAATCTATCAATGGCTATATGTACATATTATTTTGTGTATGTATTTTTATAAATGTTTGTCTTCTACTACTACTATTATTATTATTATTATTATTATTATTATTATTATTATTATGACTTTCCAGCACTTTTAAATTGTGCTATAAAAATATATATGGCTATGACTATGAGGTAAAATGTCAAACCGCACATCATGAGGCCCTATTATGTTACAGGCTTGATGCCATATTTTATTTTGATGGGTAAAGGCCTGACATTATTCGTATGGATCAAATACTACCAAATACTAGAGTGTAATAAAATATACCAAGCAGGGACAAGCTTTTTTTTTAAAGAATAGTTTGAATAGAATGGACAGTATTCAAATAGTGTGATGGTAAAAGGCTTTGCATGTACGACAAATGTATTTTAGTCTTTCGTAAAATTAATAACCCATTCAAATTTCATTCATGTGCTGAAACAATGAATGCACTATCTGGCACCATTTGTGTCAACCCTCACCAATGTAATGAGTAAGTCCCTTAGAAACAAAGAACAATAGCAAAACACACACACACACACACACACACACACACACACACACACACACACACACACACACACACACACAATAAACAGATAGACAGAACGATAGATCGAAACAGGGCCGTTTCAAGGTACTTAGGGGGCCCCAAGCAAATAGGGCATGGGGGCCCTTCACCTCCCATAAACACCCACATAAATCACATTATTATAATCTTCAAGCAACTCTCATTAATATACTTGTAATTATTATTTGTGTTGAACTTGCAATTGTATGACTGTCAAATTTTATTGAAAAACACCACCAACTAAACTACTAAAATGATTAAACCGTCAAGAATATTTATTACAATTAGTCATTAATTTATAAATAAAATATTTGATCTGTCAACTTGATTTGTTGAGGAGGTAAAGGTGGCATAATCACTCTCATCAAGCTGAGCATTCTCCCTATCGTCCAATCAGGATAATTTTAAAAGACATGATGTATAGCTTATCTCGCCTTTTCGTCACAGGTTGGTTTCATGCGAGTGGTTGAAGTAGCATGTCAATAACGATGACAAACAAGTTGTTTATCCAAGTATCAGCATTAAGCTCACTGCTTAATTTTTATTTTAAAGGCTTTAATGGGGATACTACCTCAATACATATGCAATTTACTGACACTACGCACCTCCATTTACAGTACACGCTCATCAGCAGATTTACTTCTCCAAACTCCTCCCACACGCACAACACTGGGCCAAACTGCCTTCCATGCATTTGCACCACATCAGTGGAATACATTGCAAAATATCTTACATCTGGGTTCCTTGCCCTCTTCAACGGTTTTTAAAAATCTTCTAAATTCTGACACAGCAGTGCCATTGTTTTACTTAATCTTCATGACTACATACCCTGTACCTTTGCTTGTTTTATGTTGTCTCTGTATGTATGTCTATGTTGCAACCTTTTTTTTAACTTATTCTGCTGCCACCTTGGCCAGGACGCCCTGGAAGAAGAGATATTGTATCTCAATGGGTCTTTTCTGGTTAAATAAAGGATAAATAAAATAAAAAATAAAGTATGTGCAAAGATTTTTGATGACATCCAGTCATCTGAAGTAAGTCTCCCCTGGAAAAGTGTCAGATTGATGAGTGCAGAGAGCAGTGTAACTAATCATCTGACGTGAGTGAGGTTAGGCTTTCTCACCAATCCACAATGGATTTGTTTCAAAAACACATTTTAGGAACCTGTGATGATTTTTGAAGGGGCATTTTGACTTACAAGAATTTTTTATTTTATTTTTTTGATTCAATTTCGGTTTTGGTTGACTTGTTTTCAACGCATTTAATTCAAAGCATTTAATGTTGCCTGGGTGTGTCTTTAAAATGTCTTTGTGATTTAGTGATGAGTATGCCACATACATTTGAGTATGATAATAATAATGTGTTACAATGTCATATCTCTTCTCAGCATGGATTGTGATAGTGCTCGTCCTTTTAATGGGTGACAGAACATTTGCAACTGCCAATGGTAAGTAAGCTACAAGAGTAATTGCCCCAACAGTCTCCAGATTGTGTTAAAGGAATTATCCGGAGTGAATCAACACATAGCCCTGCTGATTCACACTGATAAGTGCTATTGATAGCCATGGCAATGACTAAATTTCATGCGACGCAGACCATGGTAGCAAAATGGCAGCTAACGTTGGTAACAGAAATGGGCATATCAAAGCTAAACCTAATTTATTTGGTTTCGTTTTGACATGCCTCATAACTACCGTTTCACCATCTCAGTTTGCGTTGCAGAAAATTCTGTCATTGTCGTGGCTATCAGTAGCACTGCAGGGCTATGTGTTGATTCACATAATTTCTATAATAAAATATACTTTTAATAGCCACTGTCATATGAAATTAATGAGTTGCCTCTACGAAGTCCGTGAAATCATGCCTTTACATTGGGACATCCCCTTCTGTATTACCTGGTTCTGACTAATGTGTCTAGAGTGTTCAAAAAATAATCATGCCGTTCAGTTTTAAAGGAAGCTATGCATTAGCAAACAGTTCTTGCTTAAAGTTTTGCCTCTGGCCGCGATTTCCTTTAACATGGTATCTGCAACTCCCAGTATTGTCTCGGGCTGTGATTAACCAAGTCTGCCCTTGTGTGTTATGAATGTTGGTATTCTTAGTTGTCAACTTGTCAGTGTGAACTCAATATGCACTGAAATATAATGTTTAAAGAATGCAAGTGTACAATTAGAAAAAGAACATTTTTTTTTTCCAGACGATAGACCGGAAAATTGTATATTTTCTTACATTTTGATGTCACCCTTCTTCCCTCCCAGACCCTTGTGAGCACTACACCAACAACTCAGACCCCTGGAGGAACCGTGGGTTCTCTTCTGCTTCCTCACAGCTCTGGCCCAAGACGGACTCAGACCTGCAGGAAGGCTGGTACCGCTTTACTGGTGTGGGTGGAGATTCCCTGGATTATGTCTGCTTTGGTCAAACCCCACCTAAAGTATCTGGAGCTGCAGCTATTGACCGTTTGGGACTCTGTGGCAGTCACATATCAAATGAACACCCAAACCTCTTTATCAAGGAAAAGACCATGCGGCTATGTGCTTCAAGTGGATGCAGCAGTATACGAAATGTGAATGTGAAAGTTTGTTCTGGGGGATACTACGTGTATCAGCTCAAATCATACAGCAACAAGACATATGTCACCCGTAAGACACTCATTATGTTTAATTGAACTAGATCACTTCTCTAAAAGGAAATGTCAACTTAACTTTTCAGGTCACAGGAAATAGGTATCATGAAATTCATGAGCTGTTTCCATTGGATCCCTATGTCACTGACAAATCCCAAACAATAATTCCCTTGCCTTGACAATAACTTTTATACTTTCAGGTCATTTTAACTGCAAGAGTTCCTCCTGTGGTGAGCGTGCCCAGTGTCTCGATGGTGGATTTGGTGCCTGTGAGTGCAAGTCTGGATATAAGTTGGCCAAAGGAGTCATACCAACAGGAAACACATATGGCTGCATTGGTAAGACAGAAAAAGATACAACAGATTTTTCTGAGAAAATTAATATAGAAATGTTATGAGTTCATTTTATGCATTCAGTCAAGCAGGAGATACACTGTGTTATAACTTTATGATCAACCCTCTTACCTCTTCAGTCCCAGACGCTTGTGAGATCTACACCAACATCTCAGACCCCTGGAGGAACCGTGGGTTCTCCTCTGCTTCCTCCCAGCTCTGGCCCAAGACGGACTCGGACCTGCAGGAAGGCTGGTACCGCTTTACTGGTGTAGGTGGAGATACCCTGGATTATGTCTGCTTTGGTCCAACCCCACCTAAAGTACCTGGAGCTGCAGCTATTGACCGTTTGGGACTCTGTGACAACCACATATCAAATGGACACCCAAACCTCTTTATCAAGGAAAAGACCATGCAGCTGTGTGCTTCAAGTGGATGCCGCAAAATAGGGAACGTGAATGTGAAAGTTTGTTCTGGGGGATACTACGTGCATCAGCTCAAATCATACAGTAACAAGACATATGCCACCCGTAAGACAATCATTATATTTAATTGAACTAGATCACTTCTCTTAAAGGAAATGTCAATTTCATTTTTCAGGTCACAGGAAATAGGTTTCATGAAATTCATGAGCTGTTTCCATTGGATCCCTATGTCAGTGACAAATCCCAAACCATAATTTCCTTGCCTTGACAATAACTTTTATACTTTCAGGTCATTTTAGCTGCAAGGGATCCTCCTGTGGTGAGCGTGCCCAGTGTCTCGATGGTGGATTTGGTGCCTGTGAGTGCAAGACTGGATATAAGTTGGCCAAAGGAGTCATACCAACAGGAAACACATATGGCTGCATTGGTAAGACAGAAAAAGATACAACAGATTTTTCTGAAAAAATTAATATAGAAATTTTATGAGCTCATTTTATGCATTCAGTCAAGCAGGAGATACACTATGATATAACTTTATGGTCAACCCTCTTACCTCTTCAGTCCCTGACCCTTGTGAGATCTACACCAACATCTCAGACCCCTGGAGGAACCGTGGGTTCTCGTCTGCTTCCTCCCAGCTCTGGCCCAAGACGGACTCAGACCTGCAGGAAGGCTGGTACCGCTTTACTGGTGTGGGTGGAGATACACTGGATTATGTCTGCTTTGGTCAGACCCCACCTAAAGTACCTGGTGCTGTAGTGATCGACCGTTTGGGACTCTGTGATAACCACATCTCAAATGGACACCCAAACCTCTTTATCAAGGAAAAGACCATGCGGCTATGTGCTTCAAGTGGATGCAGCAGTATACGAAATGTGAATGTGAAAGTTTGTTCTGGGGGATACTACGTGTATCAGCTCAAATCATACAGCAACAAGACATATGCCACCCGTAAGACACTCATTATATTTAATTGAACTAGATCACGTCTCTAAAAGGAAATGTCAACTTCACTTTTCAGGTCACAGGAAATAGGTATCATGAAATTCATGAGCTGTTTCCATTGGATCCCTATGTTACTGACAAATCCCTGACAATAATTTCCTCTCCTTGACAATAAGTTTTATATTTTCAGGTCATTTTAACTGCAAGGGATCCTCCTGTGGTGAACGTGCCCAGTGTCTCAATGGTGGATTTGGTGCCTGTGAGTGCAAGTCTGGATATGAGTTGGCCAAAGGAGTTATACCAACAGGAAACACATACGGATGCATTGGTAAGAGTGAAATCAAGATCAGTGATTGTTAATGCACACCAATTTCATCTGTAATCGTACAACACAAAGAAATTTCAAATTCCTTCATTCCTTAAGTCAAGCATGAACTTCACTGTGATACAACTTTATAATAATCCCTCTTACCTCTCCACTCCCAGACCCTTGTGAGAACTACACCACCATCTCAGACCCCTGGAGGAACCGCGGGTTCTCCTCTGCTTCCTCCCAGCTCTGGCCCAAGACGGACTCAGACCTGCAGGAAGGCTGGTACCGCTTTACTGGTGTGGGTGGAGATACCCTGGATTACGTCTGCTTTGGTCAGACCCCACCTAAAGTACCTGGTGCTGTAGTGATCGACCGTTTGGGACTCTGTGATAACCACATCTCAAATGGACACCCAAACCTCTTTATCAAAGTAAAGGCCATGCGGCTGTGTGCTCAGAGCTCAAGTGGATGCAGCAGTATAGGGAATGTGAATGTGAAAGTTTGTTCTGGAGGATACTATGTGCATCAGCTCAAATCATACAGCAACAAGACATATGCCACCCGTAAGACAATCCTATTCATTTTCACGTCATAGTTAATGTCAACAGTGTTCAATATCCCTCAATGGTGTTTTTTTGTTTTTTGTTTGTTTTGTTTTGTTTTGCCCTCAGCAGCACCTTCCATGTAGCACAGCCTAAAAGGCAGTACCTTAACTCTAAAACTAACCCTAACCCACTCAAACCTTACCCTAACCCTAAATTGGAAGACACCATTGAGAGTGAAAAGACCAAAGGCTGTCATGGTCATTTCCCTCTTTGTGTCACAGAAAATAGAATTCATGAAACACAGAGGTGTTGCCATTGGATCACAATTTCCCTGGCAAATTCCTAACTATTACTTCCTGACGGCTACAATAATTTGTTTGCTTTCAGGTCATTTTAACTGCAAGGGATCATCCTGTGGTGAGCATGCCCAGTGTCTCGATGGTGGATTTGGTGCCTGTGAGTGCAAGTCTGGATATGAGTTGGCCAAAGGAGTTATATCAACAGGACACACATATGGATGCATTGGTAAGACAGAAAACAAGATTACTGATGTTTAATGTATACCTATTTCATCTGTAATCGTTAGTTAATGTAATTAGTCAAGCACTTAACTTCACTGTGATATAACTTCATTATAATCCCCCTTCCCTTTCCTCTCCCAGACGCTTGTGAGATCTACACCAACATCTCAGACCCCTGGAGGAACCGTGGGTTCTCCTCTGCTTCCTCCCAGCTCTGGCCCAAGACGGATTCAGACCTGCAGGAAGGCTGGTACCGCTTTACTGGTGTAGGTGGAGATGCCCTGGATTATGTCTGCTTTGGTCAGACCCCACCTAAAGTACCTGGAGCTGCAGCTATTGACCGTTTGGGACTCTGTGACAACCACATATCAAATGGACACCCAAACCTCTTTATCAAGGAAAAGGCCATGCAGCTGTGTGCTCACAGCTCAAGTGGATGCAGCAGAATAGGGGATGTGGATGTGAAAATCTGTTCTGGAGGATACTATGTGCATCACCTTAGACCTACCAGCAACCAGACATACGCAACCCGTAAGATAATCTTGTTCACTTCTTAATCAAATTTAAATGAAATAGATTAGAAAAATATGTATTAACTCAAATGGAGAATCTGTTGGCTTTGCATATCTACTTATTTCATCAAAAGACAAAATTTCAACAATTTCCTGATAACTTTATAATTATCTGTGTGACTTTAGGTCATCATGAATGCATGAAATCCTCTTGTGGTGAACATGCCCAGTGTCTCGTTGATGGTTTTGGTGCCTGTGAGTGCAAGTCTGGATATGAGTTAGCCAAGGGAGTCATACCAATCGGAAACACATATGGATGCATTGGTATGGGAGATATACAATTATTTCCTTTTTTAAAATCTAGAAATAAATAAATAAGCAACATAAAAATCTGTTGTCTTCTTTTAATCTGAAATTTGATTCCTGGCTTACACAATGACGTCATTTTATAGATACCCATGCCTTAACATACAAGATCAAGGTCATTATGGCCTCATATTCTTTCAACCCTTCCTGTTTATACAATTTATCTCAACTTCGCCTCAGAAGTCCTGTGTGTCTGTGTGTGTGTCTGTGTGTGTGTGTGTGTGTGTGTGTGTATCTGTGCAGCTTTATCTCCATCAGACATTGATAAATGCATTCTGCCTGGGAGTTGTGCTGCCTATGCAGACTGTGTGAACACTGAGGGCTCCTACCACTGTGAGTGTGTCCATGGATACTACCCTCAGCTCCTCCCCAACGACACCATCACCTGCACAGGTAAGACAGGAATCTTTGGGGCACTTTTAATTGTTAGTATGTATGTTTTGTTAAAAGAACTACATACAGCTACTACTTAATGGGGACATTTTTGTTGGTCCCCAGTAGTCATTTTGTGTGTGTGTGTGTGTGTGTGTGTGTGTGTGTGTGTGTGTGTGCGTGTCTGCATGCAATCAGATGAACAAGATCTGGGAAGAAACTGTAAGGTAAGCTGATTTTTTCTTTGCCAAAAAAGAATGACAGATTATACCACAGATTTTTTTCATGTTTTCATTTACATTTGTCATGAAGGATCGACTGGCGATTGAGTGCATCATTGATGATTTGACAGATACCATCAGCCGCAGGAGTCAGCAACATATGCAGACCAATGTATGTATGACATCACACATGGCTAGCACATCTTAAAGGAATATGCCACCGTTATGGTGATTGATTTTTTCCACCTCCCGTAGAGTTAAACAATTTAAATTTACCTACCATTCAGCTTCAGGGTAACATATATGATTGAACCAGACAATATGACATGGGACTATACTCTCATTTCAGTGTAATATTCAAGTTGTGCAAGAAGACTTTACAGAAATATTCATGTTCTATTATTAAAAAATAGTGCTGTCAGTTTAACACGTTAATAACGGCGTTAACGCAAACCCATTTTAACGCCATCAATTGTTTTAACGCGCGATTAACGCATTTGACCGGCCATTATCAATGGAATGTGAAAAAAAAATATCTCCGACATTCCAACACCTCCCGAAGTTTCAGTATGTCCTGTGTTTGTATTAGGCTTGAAGTAGGCCTACTGCTTAGCCTAGGACCTAGACTACTCATGCCTACAGTAGCCTATACACGCACTGCACACACGGCACGGGTGTCTGCACTCTGCTCTGCTGCTCCGATGTCAGAGAAAACAAATATTTTACCGACACAATCGTTGACGTTCACTCGCATGTTGGCATATTTAGGTTGTTAACTAGCTAGAGGATTAATGTTGTCACTTAGAAATCCCTTCTCTTGAACTGAATACCCCGCAAATAGGCTAATATCATTTTCAAAATTGCAGCGCGAGCGAGAGAGGTGAAACAGGTCGGAGCGCAACTGAGAGAGAATGTTTGTGAGCATCATTTGATGTCAGTGAAAATAAATATTTTACCGACACAATCGTTGACGCTCACTTGCATGTTCGCATATTTAGGTTGTTAACTAGCTGGAGGATTAATGTTGTCACTTAGAAAACCCTTTTCTTGAACTGAATACCCAGCAAATAGGCTAATATCAGTTTCAAAATTGCAGCGCGAGTGAGAGAGGTGAAACAGGTTGGAGCGCAACTGAGAGATAATTTGTGCAAACGAGATGCATATAGCCTACCTGATTCTGAACGTATGACCTTGTCACTAAAATGAGAGCTTCTTGTAGGGCAATTGCCAATATAGCAAAATGCATTTTAAAGGTATGCTCATGCAATGCAGGTTTACTCATGTAGACCATAATGCCATATTTTCATTGAGCCTCTTTAAAATATAAGTTAGTATAATTTAAAGGGCCAACATCCAGGTTTTTTTTTGTTTTTTGTAAACTTGTGAACTAGCAACATAAAAGACATCAACATCTCTCTGGCAGTGCTTGAACATGTTAATAATTTCTGATGCTGCAACTGGGTTTTCTTTCATTTTAAATTGGTATTCACCCCCCCCCCCCCCCCAATGAATGCTGATAACACCATTAAAATGAAAATAAATAAATAAAAATGGGACAAAAAGAAATCGAGGGACATTTAGAATATAAAGAAATTTGCGATTAATCGCGATTAATTATGAGTTAACTACGGCAAAAATGCGATTAATCGCGATTAAATATTTTAATCGCTTGACAGCACTATTAAAAAAGTTAATGTCAGACCACCATTTGTGGAAATAAGTTCATTTTGCACCTCCCCTCGAGTTAAGAAATTGAGTTTTACCTTTTTTATGTTCATCAAGCCGTTCTCCGAGCCTGGCGATACGACTTGGCGAGGCACAGAGGTTGGTTGACATATTTCAGTGATCACACGTTCACGGCTTCCGAGGCAGACCCAACTATTATAAAAAATATGATGCTACTCTAAATAGCCTTCAGTAGTACGTTAGATAGCGAATAATAGTTTTTTTTTTCTTCCTGAAATTGAGCAATAAGCATTATTTATTCAGTAGCATGCCTGTTACACATTTTCTCAGAGAAACATCCCGACTAGACTACCTGTTAAATCTGATGCACACTTTTAGCCATAAACTAGGGTACCTGATATGAGAATGTATTTCTCCATTAGGCCTATCAGACTGCATTTTAATCGACGTTGGTAGGTAAATAGCGTCACAGTAATTGCATTGGACTTAATGTTTTCTTGAGATATGCTCCCATTCTGCTTGCTGCACCTCCTAACCTGCTTCATCTCCTCGTTGTCGCGCAATAGACTACCGGAAGATGCAGCTGCCCTAATGCGCAATATTTAAACGATTCATTAAGCTTGAATCTCTATTCGAACAAGCATTAACAAACAAATAACCTATCATTGACTATTCATTACCAACCCTAGTTCAAGCCATACATCAAGTACTCCAAGTTCTCTATGGATCTGTTTGGTTCAATGAAGCTAAAACACTACCATCAGACTGAGACAAGGATGAACTCTGTTGATGATGAACACATTCGTTGCATATTCTTTTAGTGTTATGTTGATATATGGCGATGTCAAAGTAATACATTGTGTTCCAAAATTGTGTTTGTTTACTATATACTACTTGTATTTGGTACAACTGAAAATGCTTTGGAAATGCAATGTATATTTTTGTCATGCTAATATAGCTCTATTGAATTGAATTGAGAGAGAGAGAGAGAGAGAGAGAGAGAGAATCAGCAGTGTTGGGCAAGCTACTCAGTAAATGTAACAAGCTAAGCTACCAGTTACTCCACGTCATATGAAGCTTCACTACACCAAAGCTACCGGAAGACAAAATGTAGCAAGCTAAGCTATGAAAAAATGTCTATTGTCAAACTATTGTAAAGCTACTTTTTAATACACAAAAAGGCCAATAAATAAGTCCAAAAAAGGAGGAAAGAGCAGAGGCACCCTGAGATTTGATGAAGGCCATTATTTTTCTCAAATCTCAGAGTGCCTCTGCTCTTTCCCCCTTTTTTGGACTTACACTTCACCCCGTACAGATGAGCACCTGAGTAACATTGTTTGCACAGCCTCCTGAGCACTCTAAGCTCTTTTGTGTCTTCTCAGGCCTATGAATAAATTCTGTGATCCAACCAATTGTACAAGTATTAGTGATCAAACTATCAGGCATACAATAGTAACTAACTAATTATATCGAAATGTAGCCTACTTTTATATGGGTAAGATATTTTTTAAATTAAACTTCATCAAATTGACACATGATAGACACAATTGATTTTCATTATGGACACTTTTTTGAATTATGGCACCTGTCAGGTAATAAATGCATCACAGTATTGTAAGAACTGATCCTCGGTGCATGGCCTAGATGAAAGATTTGCTGTTGTGAATTGATGCCCTGAAAATGTAGCTTGTGGGAAAGCTACCACACTACATGGCCAAAAAAGTAGCCAAACTACTGAAAAGCTATCAGATTCAGAAAATAGCTACACTACAGCCAAGCTACTCAGAAATGTAGTTAAGCTAGTAGCTTCACTACTTGTAGCTAGCTACTGCCCATCACTGAGAATCAGCAGTAGCTAGCAGCTCTATATCTGCTCTCCCATTGTGTTGGCAGGTTGTGATCCCTCTCCTGGTGAAAATGCTGGATTCCCTGTATGACTTGTCCAGGCACACAGAAGAGCAAGCAGACACACGACTCCAATATGCCAACAGAGTACTAAGAAGCTCAGAAGATGCAGTTGCCATGTTGGTATCAAAAGATGCAAAGCTGAAGAGTCATTCAGGATTCAAAATATCATCTGCAGGTGTGTAGAATAATGGAGTTGTAATGGTGTGTGTGTATGTGTGTGTTTGTGTGTGAGTGAGTGATAGGTGACAGGTGTAGGTGTATTTACCACCAATGAATAGGTTTCCTCATTTCACGTGCCCAGAATTGTGTGTTACAGGATCTTAGTATGTCCTCCTTTGCTCGTTCTAGGATGAACCTGTTATTTTAGACCGAAAATTTTGTGTTGGAATGAAAACCCCTATATACAAATGTGCATCATAGCAAACCCATATCACCCTTTTTGTTCATTATTCATTAAAATTAATTAAATAATTATTATCAATTTTCTCTTGTGACAATTTGTATGCAACTATACCCTTCAGTGTAGGGCATGGTAACTTCAATGTATACATGTGCTAGCATGTTAGCTTCATTGTTTATGCCTGGCTGTGAATTTGTAAACAATATGGAGAAATGAGATTCTTGGCCACATTGTCTTTGCAGAGCTGCAACAAATTACAATTGGACCAGACTCAAAACCAAGGCTTGGTGTCACTTGTATTGAAGCCAGTGATGCTCATCTGGGAATTCACCTCCATGAACTGTCTAAGAGCAGCGGAGGTTAGTATATTTGTCACAGAGTAAAGAAGGCAACAAGGTCAAGCATTGACTTTAAGGTTTCCCATAGTGCTTTACAGTAAAGGCGGCCACCTTGACAATAACAAAAAACGGTAAAATACCAAACTTATCCTATAAAATGTTGAAACACTGTTACCTCACTCACGTCAGATGATGCGCTATGTAACTTTAAGGCACTTCCGCGTAACGATCTGATGTTGAAGCCCTTCAGAGCGATTTCAAGCCCAATATTTTCTAACCGAACCAATCAGGGCTGCTGGCTGCTGTAGACAGTGTGACGTAGCGAAGAAGCAACCATTTTGAATCCAACCAATCCAACAAACATAACCAGCGTTATCGGTTGGTTTCGATGTGATTGGCTGAAGTGTACGTCAATTAAATTGATGGACAAGCCGTTTGTCCAGTTAGATTCAAGGATTTCTGGCTCCTGAAATAACTCGTCTATCGTTGATGATCAGATGTTCGCGCGTTAGCGCTACATCTGACGTGAGTGAGGTAAGAAACACTGTGGATCAAGGTTGAAAACTAACAATGTTGTGAGTAGTTTGGAGCAATGAATTGTGATTGATTAATTACGCTGTAGGACTAGCACAATAACTACATGCATGATTAATAGAGAATAGGATTTAAAAATATCTCTATGCTTATATACTTTTTCCCTGAGCAGGTTGGGCAACTGCAGCTCTCATGGTCTTCAGCAACATGGAGGAGGTTCTCCCAGCAGACCACTTTATCACAGCAGAGAGGAGAAGTGGGGCTCTGATGTCTAAAGTGGTTTCTGTTAGCTTGCCTAAGATGCCAAACACACAGCTCCCAAGTCCAGTCAACCTCACTCTCAGGCATAAAAAGGTAAGGGCATTCAGTATTTCGTAAGCCGGTACGCACCTATACTACGTACCGGTATAAGATTGACAGGCGGTACGCCGTAGTGGTAAGACATAGAGGTTACCGCCCCTTTGCTCCTTGATGTCAAAAGTGCCTTTCTGACAGGGCCTGCCTGTCTTTGGCATTTGTGACAGTAACAATTGTTGTTCAGACTTGGAAATTCGCTAAAATACAGTATCTCACCAATTATTTGTGCCATTTGCAAATACATTTTCTGGCATCTGGCACTCCGAAGTTTTTTCTTTGTTGTTTGTTTTTGCGCACGCGAGCGCCGAAAAATACAATAGCGGGTGAAGCGGTTTTGCTTCATTGTCTTTTGGAAGCTATGATATGGACATACCTGCATCTACAATGGAGGTATTCGGTATCAAATTAAAGTAGACAACCAGAGGCATGCATTGGTACCACTTGTAATGTACTTGCTTGAGAATAAGGTGGTTCAATTTCAGTGTAAAGATCATTTGGCTAGAGAAATATCTTTATTTGATATTATAAACTTGGCTTAGTTAGCTGCTGGACTTCCATCTAATAACCAAAAGCTCAAAAAATAAAACTGAACAAAAAACACTACACATTATGATATAGACCTGTAATTTGAATAGAAGAGTTTTCTATCTCTCATTTGCAGAAAGTGAACACCCCAAATCCGTTTGCCAGTTCAGACCTTCAGTGCTGAAGTCTCACACACAAAGAAGGGGAGGAGTTTGAGTTTCAGATCAGATGCATCATTTTATTATATATATATAGGCTATATATATATATAGATTATTGTATAAAAGGGATAACCAAGTAGCCTAGATGTTACACTCAAACACAGGCTCAAAGCCATGACTACAATTGAGTAAATGTTAAAAAAAAGAAAGAAAAAACATTTTTGTGCCTGGTAGCCAGGCCAGTCACATGCTCACACACAGTAGGTTTTGAGTCCCACAGGTGACATGTGGGCCTGCCATTTTCAGTACTATTGTAATGTGGCAATAAGTCAGAAGTCAGAAAAAGGGATAATGAGTATGACAGTATGTTCAGTTTGCTACCATGGAATGTCGGAATGTTTTTGAAATTAGCCCAATGCCATAGGCCTGCTTACCTTTTTGTTTGAGCCATACATAACACAAGGGCGCACTAGAATAGGCTATTGAATTTTTTTTTTTTTTTTTTTTTTTTTTGTAGTACAGGTAAGAAATTCAAACTACTTTCACCCCTGGTTGAGCCTCAAACGATTTCCGGGGCACGAGGACAGAGGACAGAGGACCAAGTCCAAGGAAGCCTATTGAAACGTACCCATTCATTTTTCCTCCTCTGACAGGTGGTATGTCGAGTTCTGTCCGGCCTCCAGACCTTCCTCTTCCTGAGTGGTTTCCATTGGATGCTACTGGACACTCTGTTGCTCTTCCTGTCAATCAAGAAGCTCAAGAACCTAAAGAAGCCTCAGGGGAGGGGCCAGGTGGTGCCCACTTGTCCCTGATTGGCTATGGGCTTCCCTTGGTGATAGTGGGTGTGGTTTTTGGTCTGTTGCCAGATGGCTATGGCATGGAGTGGTGAGTTGTAAAGAAGGGAAGAAATAAAGAAATATAATTATACTGTTTAAGGTTTCAGGACTTGCTATGGGAACCCGAAATATAAAGACTTCAACTTGAAAAAAAAAAAAAATTAAGAATTCTCACATTCACACTGATTTCTCTGCGTAGGTGTGGTGTTCACAGGAAGACTGGTTTGTCCTGGAGTCTGCTAGGTCCTAGTTATTTCACTTTCATTGTAAGTAGAAAACAACATGCAGTGTACTGTGTGTGCATCCGCCCTGTGGTGCTCTTGGGTGCCTAAGATTTCCCTCCTGGGATCAATACAGGATACTTGATAATGTATCTATTTTTTTTTTTATTTGTCAAAGGCAAATAGGAATCCTGTGGTTTTAGGTATAAATTAGACCTAAACAATATCAACAACTATACAATATCATAACTTGATATTGTCTTCACAACTATACAATATCAAGTAACCTGAACTTTGCTATGAAGTTGCAAAGAAAACCACCACACTAAATGTAAACAAAGCTGTCTTTGCTCCAAAAATCATCAATTGGATCATTAGATCCTGTACCACTACAGCTTCAAGCCCCTATGCAAATCTGTTTTCAGTTGTCCAACTGGTTTTGAATGTGTCTAACATAAACAAATAAAATGTATCAATTTTAGAAACTTACAGTGGACACTTTTTGTATACTTCAACTATTTTTATGGTTTTCATTCCCTTTCCATTCCCCTCTAACATCCTAAATCTCTGTATCCACCCAGATCTCCTTTAATGACACATAGTGACCAATAGATGTCACTGTTACAGGGAAGTTATTCTATGGTCGGCTGAGCATGAATAAACCAAACACACATATAACTCACATCATTTTTAATCATCATTCTTGTACAGTATGTTGTCCAAGATATGGACATGCATGTAAATTTGGCATCTCTGCTAAAATTTTGTATTGAATACATGAGTTCATGTATTCAGGCAAGCAATTCTGTTGTCCAAATAGTTTTAGGTGTTCAAGTGCCTCAGTATGAACAACTTGTCTTATATTAGTAACTCCTTGCATTTGTTTGACAATTATTTTGTTTTTTGTTTGTTTTTTTTCAGGTGAACTTGATTCTTCTCCTGATTGTGTTTATTAGTCTGTGCTTAATGTCACCAAATGAACATTCTTATCATGAGGAGATTAAACATACCAGGTTAGTAAGACTCAAGTCTCAGCTCACCGCGAACATGCAATTTATTTTTGAAATAGATAAATAGGCCTATAAACTAGATGTACTGCATGGCGGTACACAATATGACCGCCGCTCAGTTCTGCACATTCTCTGCCCTGTGTGTGTGAGACAGTAGGCCTATCATCCCAAGCCAATAGCCTTGTGCTTAATAGCACCACCTACAGGTCAATGGTTGTACAGTCATTAAATGTACATATAAATTAATTTATTTTATAGCCCCCCATGGATGAAAGTCCACAAGACATATTCCCACATTGCATTTCATAACATCCGATCTAAAGATAGGGGCAATTAAAGCAGTATAATATTGCATTTTCATTTTTTACCATGGGGGTGCAAATCACAAATAACTGGTTATAAGCTAAGTTGATGTGGGCTCTTGAGACCAACATTCCATAAACATTTAATCATCCTCAATGTCACGGGTCAGGTAGTTTTTTAGGAAAAACTGCATTTTTTGGGTTTCGCAGGGGGGCAGCTCAAAGGTGGAGTGGCCCCCGGGGACCAAACAAAATTTTTCCGTAAAAGTCTACTGGGGCTACATGCCCACCAAGTTTCATGTGTCCCGGTGTTACGGTGTCCCGGGAATCGCTGACCAAAAATTCAGGAAGTAGATGACGGGAGAAAAAAAAAGAAAAAAAAAAAGAAAAAAACTTTGACAATCATTATATGACCTCTATGCGTGCTACGCTAGCGGCGGTCATAATAAATAAAAATGGTTTCATCTGAAAATCTAATTATGTTTTAATGGTGTAGGATCAGTGCAATTACCCAAGGTTTTTCAAGATCCCCCTCTTCCCCTACTAGGTACCAGACAGTCCGTGTTATTTTCCAGTCTGTTGTCATCATGTCTCCGTGGATACTGGGCTACTTCTGGAGGGGCAGTGGTGTTCTGGACATCATCTTCATCATCCTCACCTCACAGCAGGGGACCTTCATGTTCTTCATTCACTGTGTTTTCAATCACCAGGTAATTAAAAAATATTTTTCATAGGCTACATATAGATATTCTATTAAACCTTTGCTTGACAACTCTGGTTTTCTTTATTTTTCATTGTTTTGCTTTAGAATCCCCAATAGTTCCATACAGTAGAGTAAGAACGCAACAAGTTGACACACACACAAACACACACACACACATACAGACAGGGGCACATATAACTTCTGGGGACTACCATGAATGTCCCCACTACAACAAAAGCAACAAAAACAGCTGTGTTAGAGAACACCAGAGATGCCAAGCAAGGCTTTCACAACATGCAGTTATTAATTTTCATCAACGTTTAAATTACATAATGCAGAAATACATATATCCATATTCTACAGTCAAATCATCATCATCATTATACAATAGTATGTCCATGCCACAGATTAATTTGTGCATTATTGCTATTTTATTTCAATCAGGCAGTAGTCAAGTCAAGTTGTGTGAAAGTACAATTAAAAGAGAAGTAAAAGTAATCATTAGTGGCTTTTTATTTTATTTTATTTTTAGGTACGCTCACACTGGAAGAAACTGTGGCAGAAGTTGGTCACCATATCTCCAAAACCATTAACCAATATGTAATGGGTGTTGTGTTTAACATTTAACAATCATAAAACAAAAATAAAATTTGAATTGTTTTGGAGCCTATGAAGACCTTTAGTGTGATTTCAGTTATTATCCTTATATATGATGGAAGAGTATGCAATGAAGAGTATTGTCCCAATTCTTCCATGATTCTGGTGATGGGTATAATTACATTATCACTGCACAGCGTTATAGGCATAAAGTCAGGGAGACACAAAAGAGGCCACTTGTTATGATATCAATAACATGATGACAGATCACTGTTTATCATTGCTTTCATGGCATTTTTAATGATAGATAACATTAGACTAGTGCACCTGGGTTAGAAGTCTGATATTTTTTATATTTATTGTACTGTTGAACAATCATCACACTTTTATGGTAAATATATCTTTTGGGCTCTCAAAATATTCCTGTCTTGAGTGTTTAAGTGATCATTAAAGCACCTCATGTTCAGTGTGTGTGTGATTGCCATTGACAGATATTAATCAGTCAACATATATTTGACATTCATTATGAGCTTCCTCAAAATGAGGAAGTTAACATGCCGATCAGCTCATTTGGTTATGGCAACATTATGTTTCACTTTCCTCGACAGCAGTCCAGGAAATATTTGGCTAAGGAAATAAATCCCCTTGAAGTGAATGGAGCATTCTGCAACATTACTAAGAACTGTGTAATAGCACATAATAAACAAATGTATTGTCCACAGAGTAAATTCTCTCAAGAACATGCAGAAAACTAGAAAAGCGCTGAGAGAGCGCAGACCTCCGCCGAAGCAATGTGGTCACAGACACAATATAAATTCCAAATCATGTTCTGGATCCGAATCAGCTCTTGCTTGTCCCAATATACACATTGTCTGAAAATTTCATCGAAATCCGTGCAGTAGTTTTCGAGTTATCCTGCTGACAAACAGAGAACAAACCAACGCGACCGAAAACATAACCTCCTTGCCGGAGGTAATTACCCACCTCAACATCGAAAAGTAGGCTACTGACACAGAAGAGAGTGTCATTCTGTAATGATTAACTTTTATTTGTCATCGTTTTTGCGCTGACATTATTGTAAGCTACTACCAGAAAAGACTGGAGTTTGTCCCTCTGTGACAAATTCCACAATGATTAACTTCTATTTGACATTTTTTTCTCTTTTGCATAATGTAGGATAACCAAATTTGATATCCTCTTTCAAACCTTCACCCAACTAACAGGCCGCTCATCCAGTTTTTAAATTGTTCCTTTTAGCAAACACATTCAAAGTAAAAAAAATAAATAAAAAAAAAAGCATAAAAGCAAGATTACATGCTCTTACAGCTGTATAGTACCCAACTTCATTTGCATCTGCTCAGATAAGATCAGACCAGTCTAACTGGGACTCATTCACCCAACTCTCCACTAGTAGCACTGGCACGATTTGCATGCGCCTTGTGGTCATCCTGATATGTTTGTCGTCAATGTAGTCACGTCTAACACTCATCAGTGCACACGTGTTAAACACACTGATCTCTTTACACAGAATGACGTTATTTTGAGTTTGTGTGTCGGTCAGAGCTGGCATGACTACGTGAACCATTACTCCCCAAAACAAGTTCTGGAATTGTGTATCGTTAAGATGGTTCATCATCGGTTCGAGAAAATAACTGTGCTTCAACTTCCAAGTAAGTGGCAATCATAAAATAAATGTTTTTGTTTTTTTTTTGAGAGAGAGAGAGAGAGAGAGAAAGAGAGAGAGAGATAATTGAGGGAATTGCTTTTAATGTTTATCACTATGATAGAAAAACACAATTGCTATTTACTTATTTATTTGTTTATGTAAATGTATTTAAATTTATTTACCTTATGTAAGGGTCTCTTTACAAAAAGTCATCCTACTGTATTTTTAGTTTCAGTCTTGGGATATTTTTTCCTATTTTTCAGTGTCTTATTATCTTCATTGCATCTAACTTAAAGTATGAATAAACATGAATGTAAACTAATGTATTCAACTTTCTCCTAGTCCTTGTCGTTGTTTCCTTACTCTTGGATGCGACTGCCAGAGTCTCAGCACAAAAAGCAGGTAGGCCTAACAGTCTCACCCCATCACCAGCCATTACTTTTCTCTGGTCCCATTGAAGTGAGATGAGTTCTGTAAAATGTAACTATGAGCAGTGAGTATACCGAGGTGTAGAGCAGCCAGACGAGGTGTGGATCCGCACAGGTGATGCTAGCTAACCACTTTAGTGACCAGCTGACACGATAGACTGCTGCAATGTCTAATACTGCAACAGTGAACAACATTCATTTAGTTATATATTTCTGTACATTTTTGCTGTGCTATGTGCTTTGGTCTGGAGTAATAGGAAGAGAGAGAGAGAGAGAGAGAGAGAGAGAGAGAGAGAGAGTCATTAAATGAGTGCAAGTCAGCAAAGCTTTTTTATACTCTGTTCCATAACTCTTACCTCTCCACTCTCAGACCCTTGTGAGCAGTACACCAACATCTCAGACCCCTGGAGGAACCGTGGGTTCTCTTCTGCTTCCTCCCAGCTCTGGCCCAAGACGGACTCAGACCTGCAGGAAGGCTGGTACCGCTTTACTGGTGTAGGTGGAGATACCCTGGATTACGTCTGCTTTGGTCAAACCCCACCTAAAGTACCTGGAGCTGCAGCTATTGGCCGTTTGGGACTCTGTGACAACCACATATCAAATGGACACCCAAACCTCTTTATCAAAGTAAAGGCCATGCGGCTGTGTGCTTCAAATGGATGCAGCAGTATAGGGAATGTGAATGTGAAAGTTTGTTCTGGGGATACTACGTGCATCAGCTCAAATCATACAGCAACAAGACATATGCCACCCGTAAGACAATCATTATATTTAATTGAACTAGATCATTTCTCTAAAAGGAAATGTCAATATCACTGTCACCCTATGTCACTGACAAATCTCTGACAATAATTTCCTTGCCCTAACAGTTATTGGTTTGCTTTCAGGTCATTTTAACTGTAAGAGTTCCTCCTGTGGTGAACATGCCCAATGTCTCAATGGTGGATTTGGTGCCTGTGGGTGCAATTCTGGATATGAATTTGCCAAAGCAGTCATACCAACAGGAAACACATATGGATGCATTGGTAAGACAGAAAACAAGATCACTGATGGTTAAAGGGGATGTTCGGTTCTTAACACATTTAGCCCCTTTTCTAGAGTGTCTAGGGTGCAATAGAACAATGACACCAAAATTTGGATGATTGGTCCTGTCTCGAGTATTCGGCTATTTCAGAACACCCCCCCTTCCTGCTTCAGACAGGCTAGCTTTGTGCATGTCTGACAATGTTCCCTAAAACCACCTTAAACATTGTTATTTTCAAATATGCTACTCACCGAGTCATTAGTGCTGTTATATGGGCATCCAAAACAATTTTCGTCATGAAAAACCATTCCTGATGTGTTTTATTTAACATCTTGAAAAACCCTCTGATTTCTGTTGGAAAACTCAGTATTCCTCTGCCACTGGAAACGGAAAGGGGGCCAGTTTACGCTTAGCTGTAGTCTTTTCACAAGGTTTATCAGATCTACCAGAGACTGATGTCTGCTGCTGTGCTGCTACATCGAAGAGCCGACGTATGTCGCCAACTAGTGGTCTTGGGTGTGCAACGCTTCACATTCAAACGCACAGTGGAAGTTTATAGGTGGCTGTGAGATATCGGAGAAAATAGTTCCAGGATTTTCAAAATGCTAAATAAAACACGACAGGAATGTTTTTTTCATGACGAAACTTGTTTTGGAGGCTCATTTAATAGCACTGATGATTCGGTGAGTTGCATATTTGAAAATAACAATGTTTTAGGTGGTTTTAGGGAACATTGTCAGACATGCACAAAGCTAGCGTGTCTGAAGCAGGAGGATGGAGTTCTGAAGTACCCAAATACTCGAGACAGGACCAATCATCCAAATGTTGGCGTCAATCGTTCTATTGCACCCTAGACACTCTAAAAAAGGGACTAAATGTGTTAAAAACCGAACCTCCCCTTTAATGTACACCAATTTCATATGTAATCATTTGAAAACAATTAGCCAAGCATTAACTTTACTTTGATATAGCTTCATTATAATTCCCCTTCCCTTTCCTCTCCCATAACTCTTCCCTCTCCACTCCCAGACGCTTGTGAGCAGTACACCAACATCTCAGAGCCCTGGAGGAACCGTGGGTTCTCTTCTGCTTCCTCCCAGCTCTGGCCCAAGACGGACTCAGGCCTGCAGGAAGGCTGGTACCGCTTTACTGGTGTGGGTGGAGATGCCCTGGATTACGTCTGCTTTGGTCAAACCCCACCTAAAGTACCTGGAGCTGCAGCTATTGACCGTTTGGGACTCTGTGGCAACCACATTTCAAATGGATACCCACATTCCTTAATCATCAAAGAGACCATGCAGCTGTGTGCCTCCACTGGATGCAGCCAGACCAAAATAGGGGATGTGGTTGTGAAAATCTGTCCTGGAAGATATTTTGTACATCAGCTCAAACCTACCAGCAACCAAACATATGCAACCCGTAAGCCAATATTTTTTTTTTTTGTATTATCATGTATTAACTGAACACTTTGTGTCACAAGAAATATGTGCTACCCTCATAATGATCTGTGTGCTTTTAGGTCATTCTGACTGCAAGGAACCCTCTTGTGGTGAGCATGCCCAGTGTCTTGATGGTGGTTTTGGTGCCTGTGAGTGCAAGCCTGGATACAAGATGGCCAAAGGAGTCATACCAAGAGGAGACGCATATGGATGCACAGGTGAGCAAGAACTGACTTTTACCAAAGATCATGGAATACTGAGCAAGATAATGCATCATAATACATTTCAATGGGAGCAAACTGGAATACTTCATGTCTGCATAAATACATTACATCACAATAAGAAAAGATTCTTTAAAGTTCTATCAGCCAATGAGAGCTCAACTTTGTCTGCATAAAGGGGGATTTTGCCCCCCTCCCCCTTGCAAAAATAGAACCAGGAACTGAACAAGCATTGAGACCTCTCGCTCCGCTTGAATCCTCTCTGCTTTTACTGATCAAAGAGGAGTTACTCTTAAGTACTCTAAACCTGAGCCTATCCTGGCCCTATGCAGCAAGACACTGAACACCCACACCGCTCCTATACCTCTTTATCCACTGCCACGAACCAGGTGCTTGTATTGGGCTGGTGCTTGTGCCAGTTCGGTGCTGATGCTACCTGTCGATTATCCTAGAGCCAGTTTTGCTTTTCCGTCAGCTGAGAGCCAGTGCTAGTGCTGTGTTGCTACGTCAGTGCCCAAGCCTTTTAACCTTAGTAACGTCACAATGAGATACTGCTAAACTATCGTCGCTGATAAGATGTAATATTAATGATGAAACGTAGCTTCGTAGGTGGCAGATATACATTTAGTTGACCTTTTCCCTCAAATAATTGTACATAGTTAGCGGAGGTTGTACATGTACAATCTAAAAATCCTGTTATTTTAACCTAAGAATATGTGTCCTGCGATTTTGAAGTTGTCTGCCAGGATACTATCTACGCTAAAAACATTAGCAAGCTAAGTGAACTTTCAGCACCTGACATAGCTGGTTCTTGTTTCTTGGGCTTCAGTTGGTACTGAGTTCGAACCGGTTTACCAGAGCTAGAGCCAGGTTTATTTGTGTTGAAAACCAAAGAACTGGTTTAAGATTTGGCACTGGCTCCGAACCTGCACTGGAACCATCTAGTTGAAAAAGGGGTACTAGAGAGCAGGTTCTTACCTTGCATAGCAGTACGCCATCGGTATGTGAGTATAAGTGTGTATGGATGAAGGAGAGGGAATTGAAGCATTTTAGTAGGGGTGGAGAAGGAAAATAATCTAGTTATCTTTATTGATCCTTGGTGGGACACTTGTCTTCTGCTTTTGACCTATCTGGAGGGTAGTATGCCACCAAATGCTCCCTTCGAAGGCAGCATTGTGTCAGTTAGGACATGACCATTATTCAAATTCGATGGTAAAAAGGTAAATGCCATGGAGACCTCGCTACTCCAAAATTTTGTCTTTCCTAGAATAAAAAGGAAGCACTGTACGGAATTCCCTAATAAAAGCTATTTTGTGTGTGTGTGTGTGTGTGTGTGTGTGTGCACATATGTGTGTGTGTGCGTGTGTGTGCGATCGCGCACACACATATTTATCTCCATCAGACATTGATGAATGCACATCTGCCTGGGAGTTGTGCTGCCCATGCAGACTGTGTGAACTCTGAGGGATCCTACCACTGTGAGTGTGTCCATGGATACTACCCTCAGCTTGTGTCCAATGACACCATCACCTGCACAGGTAAGTGAGGTCAATGAGGAGGTAGTTAAGAATACAGCACAGGACAATGTACAGTGTAGCATTTTATGGAGTCTGGAAAACTCAACACAGTTATTTTTGTTGGTAATGATGTAAAGGGGACACATGTAATATGGCCCCAAGCATTCATCAAGTGTGTGTGTGTGTGTGTGTGTGTGTGTGTGAGAAAAAAACAGAAAATAGCCTGTTTGTATTTGTGTGTGTGTGTGTGTGTGTGTGTGTGTGTGTGTGTGTGTGTGTGTGTGTGTGTGTGTGTGTGTGTGTGAGCAGGTGAACACAATATGGAAGCTAGATGTAAGGTAATGTCCGTTCCTTGCATTTTGTCTCCATAATGAAAATTATTTCTCATATATATATATATATATATAAATTATAATCAAATGTTCTGGTATGTAGCACCTTAAGCCCCTTTTCTTTTCTGTCTTGGAGGAAATAGAATAGGTTGACACAGACGTTTAGACGATTGGTTCTTTCTCGGCCATTTGGCTCAGTTAGCATTTCCTGTAGCATCATAGACACACCAGAATAGGGGCTCAAATGGCTGAATACCAAAAATATGTTTTTAGAATTTTTACCAATTGTATTGTCATCTTTTTGTGGTATAATAACATTTCATGTCTTCATTTTATACTTGACATAAAGGCTCAGCTTCTTAGTGAGTGCATCATCGATAATTTGACTGACACAATCAACCGCAGTAAAGAACAAGAGTTGAAGACAAACGTAAGTCATTGGTCCCTGCACATGAATCATAGTACATAGACTTAAATATGTTGTGTGTGTATTACTTTGTGTGTATTTATTGTATTCTCACCATTTGCATATTTTAATTTATTTTATACAAACTGCCTAAAAAGTTTATACAACTGTTGTTGCCTAGTAAAGCTTTGAATAAAAAAAATCAATTTATATGAAAATGCAGTAGAAGAGGGATGGGTCTGCATTAATGTCTATCTAAATCAGTTATGTTACAGAGATACAAGAAAAGGTTGTTTTCACAACATGTATACAGTTGTGCCTAAGTGCTGTCTAAAAGTGAGTAATGGGAATGAAAGTGAATGGAATTACTTTAATGGGACCTTTGTTTAGGTCCCCAGAAGGTGTGTGTGTGTGTGTGTGTGTGTGTGTGTGTGTGTGTTAGGGGGAGCAAGAGTTTACCTAAAGCTGTGTTATGTTTGGTCTCCATTACTTCCATTGTGTTGGCAGGTTGTGATCCCCCTCCTGGTGAAAATGTTGGAGTCCCTGTATGACTTGTCCAGGCACACAGAAGTGCAAGCAGACACACGACTCCAATATGCCAACAGAGTACTGAGGAGCTCAGAAGATGCAGTTGCCATGTTGGTATCAAAAGGTGTGAAGTTGAAGAATCATTTAGATATAACCTCATCATCTGAAGGTGTGTAAACTAATTGTGGTGTGGTCAGTATGTATGTTTGTTTGTGTGTGTGTGTGTGTGTGGGTGTGGGTGGGGGGGGGGGTAAAGAGTGAGACAGAGAGACAAATGCAAAATACTGTACCATTGACCATTGACTGTGCTTTATCACGCTACTTGTATCAAGCTGCATTGTTGCCAAGTTCATATGAAACACATTGCGTTGTCTGTGTGTTTTTCTACAACTTGTATGTAAGCAAGTTAACACCTAAATACGTAGATGTGTGTTTGTTAGCTTCAATATTCTTCTCTGAGAATTTATAAACAACATGGCTTAGAAATTACATGCTTTGGCCACATTGTTTTTGCAGAGCTCCAACAAATTACAATTGGACCAGACTCAAAACCAAGACTTGGTGTTACTTCTATTCAGACCAGTGACGCTCAGCTGGACATCGACCTCTATGAACTTTCTAACAGCAATAAAGGTGAGTGTCTGTCGCCCCCTACTGGGTAGAATGCAGAACATCAGAGCCAGGCACTTTCTCTGAACTCAACATCAGCTAATCTAAAGTCACAGTCTACTTGCGCTGTGACCCTTCCGAAATTACAGATAGTTGTTTGGCTTTGACCCTCCGGCCCAATCTGTGTTTTACATGCCCACAGTCATAACCACCACATCTCAGTAAGCTATCTCTAATCCACACACTGACAGGCGGTGGTGGCGCAGGTGGTAGAGGTGCCCTTCGGCAATTGGAGGGTTACAGGTTCAAGCCCCGCTCCACCTGACCCCATCGAGGTGTCCTTGAGCAAGATTCCTAACCCCAAATTGCTCCCGGTGAAAAGCGCTATGAATAAAATTCAGTCCATTTACCTTTTCCCATACTGAAGGGCCAGTTTGAGGACACTTGTCATTTGTCCCATTCCATTAGCGTTAGCTGGTGGTTGACTATTTGTTCTATTGTGTAACAAATTCTCTCATTCTTCCAACCAACATCGCATGATGCTTGAATCATGGGCTTGATTTTTAGATAGGATATCTATATATCTCAGTGCTTATTTACTTTTTCCCTGAGCAGGTTGGGCATCTGCTGCTCTCCTGGTCTTCAGCAACATGGAGGAGGTTCTCCCAGCAGACCACTTCATCACAGCAGAGAGGAGCGGTGGAATCAGCTTCAGTCTCACCACTCTGGTGTCTAAAGTGGTTTCTGTTAGCCTGCCTAAGATGCCAAACACACGGCTCCCAAAACCAGTCAACCTCACTCTCAGGCATAAAAAGGTGAACATTGTTATAATAATAATAATAATTATTATTATTGTTGTTGTTGTTGTTATTATTATCATTATTATTATTATTATAAGTAATAGTAGAGGAAATAGTAGTAATATTAGTAGAAGTAATGAACTATACAGTATATTATCTGTGTGTGTGTGTGTGTGTGTGTGTGTGTGTGTGTGTGTGTGTGTGTGTGTTCTGCTTTCTCCCAGGTCATGCATCCTCAGGGTGTTCTCTCCTGTGTGTACTGGAACAGCAGTGCCTGGGTTGTAGACGGCTGTCACCTCACCCACTCCAACACCACCCACACTGTCTGCACCTGTGAGCACCTGTCCACCTTTGCTCTCATCATGCAGGTGGAGGTGAGTGAGAGTCATATAGAGGTCATGATAAGGCACACTTTTCACACACCTTTGTCCTTATCTGCACTTTCCAGACAACGCTGTCTGGAAGGCACTACTTTTACCCTAATCCTATCCACAAACACCTTAACACCCAAAGTCCTTTTAAGGCAAGTCCTTTCACTTGGCAGCCATCTTGGAAACACCTTAGGGGAGCTATTTGGGATTAGTAAGTGCAGGCCCTATCTAAATGAATAGAGATATTTATAACTCCAGTTGAGCTGGTTGCGACTGGTTGTGTGTATTTGGCTACTTAAGTTGCAAGGCAGGACTTCCGGTTTCTGAGCTCAGCCATAAACGTCTCTTTGTTTGTTTGTTTTTTCTATTTGTGTGTATTTTGTATCTGTCAAATGACGAGGCAGTGTGATATCTAGCACAGATAGATGGAAAGATAGAGAGCCCACATTCACAAACTGCAGTCATTCAAAAACCAACAAACAACCAAGCAACTGATGTCTCTTCCTCTGCTATGTCTCTGATCTTTAGGGGGATCTGCGAAAGATCATCGCCGTGGTGATTGGACTGGCATTCCTTTCTCTGACCCTCTTGACCTTTGCCCTTTGTGGCCTGAACCCCAAAGTGACCAACGTGGCTCGACTAAATCTGTGTTTAAGCCTGTTCCTGGCTCACCTTATTGCACTATTCACCCGAGAGTTCTTCCTCACTCAGAAGGTGCTTAAATATGTCTTGTTTGTTTGTTTGTTTGTGTGTCACTGTCATCAATGATGGGCCTTGTATTAGGTAAGTAAACAAACTTTTCAAAATGGTTGAAACCTGAAATGAAGGCTTCAGATGGAGGACAGACAAGGCCCATCATGCCATGTTCATAGGCATAATAATGTAGGTTACAACTCCATGAGAGTACAAAAAAAGTATATATGTATTGTATGTACTTCACTGGGCACCTGGCAGTTGGCTTGAGACCAAGAGGCGTGGAACTGCCCAAAATTTCTTCTTAAAAATTTAAATGAAAGTAGAATAAAAATCTTCTGTATCTGTAATGTATCATTTTATACATTTAGTATAACCTTTAATCGGAGCAGGGGAAACAGCTTCCTTATCCAGCCAACTTTTTTACATCCGACTTTGTGAATGTTGGCAGAGATTCAAGTCTCGTAGTCTTAACACGTCAGCATCTCTACTGTTTTGCCTACTACTGCAAACAGGAAGCGACCATATGTGACACAAGCAGATTTTAGTCCTTTGTTTCTATCACATTTAATTTCTTGCTTTCTTAATTTCTGTGTTTGATCTATTTTTATTTTGATAAATTAAATGTTATTTTGGCTTTGATGGCAACTAATTATTGACATTAATGCGGCCCTCTTTTAACAGGTAATGTCTGTATGGGGTCTCATCTGGTCAAGACTGTTTTAAAGGCCAATTCAGATGAAGGGCTGCCACCATACCTACGAGAACAACACAAGACAGGTCAAGCCAAATCTCCATCACAGTCCATTATTCTGTACCCATTAATTTTTCTTCTTCTGACAGGTGGTGTGTCGAGTTCTGTCCGGCCTTCAGACCTTCCTCTTCCTGAGTGGTTTCCATTGGATGCTACTGGACACTGTGCTGCTCTTCCTGTCAATCAAGAAGCTCAAGAACCTAAAGAAGACTCAGGGGGAGGGGCCAGGTTGTGTCCACTTGTCCCTGATTGGCTATGGGCTTCCCTTGCTGATAGTGGGTGTGGTTTTTGGTCTGTTGCCAGATGGCTATGGTATGGAGTGGTGAGTGTTTCTTTTTTTTTTAATAGCCTAAAGTGAGAAAAATGTGGTTTACAAGTAGAAGATGTAAGATCTAGCTATCAGAACTAAGACTATGTGTTTTATTATAAAATAGAATAAAGTAAAACAAAAAGTCCTTAAAATATACTCTAACCTCTCTGTGTAGGTGTGGTGTTTTGAAGCAGAGCCATTTGTCATGGGGTCTGCTGGGTCCGACTTATTTTGCTTTCATTGTAAGTATACAAGATAACATGCAGTACAGTACAACATCTGCAACTTAGTGTGCTTTTCAAAGTTGACCTACATGTGATTGACAGTTGATTGGCTAGCACTGAAAGGAACTTTGGTGGATTATTGTCACTGTTGTAGAAAAATCTCTTTTATCGTCTGACTCTGTGTTCCTAATTCAAGGATGTGATAAATGCAGAGACACAACAGGATCAAAAGTGTATATGCACTTCAGAATAAAATAAAATAATGTAATAATATTGAATTTGACCTGGTATTCAGGCATTCCGTCTATGCAAATTTGCTTTCAGTTGTCCAACTGGTTCTAAGTGTGTTGAACACAGGCAAATCAGATGTATTGATGTTACCAAATTACATTAACAACATGTTGTATTTGTCTCTCTCTCCTATTCATGTTTTCCTCAGGTCAATCTGATTATTTTTCTTATGACAACCATCTGTCTATGCATGCTGTCTCCCAAGGAATCTTCTGTTCATGACATCAGAAATGTCAGGTAAGCAGGACCCATGAAGCTTAGGTCACCTTTTCCAGGCCTCCAATTGTCTCCATTCCATTCCACTTTTATGGAGTAATTTGGTAAAACGATGCTGACCCAGATTTGATTGCCATGGATGACCCCAAACAAAATGTCTTTATTTAGGCTGATAATCACCAGCATTTTTCAAATGTCCTAGTTCCTAATGTGGCTCTATCAAATTCATAGTGTCATCAAGGATTTATGGAAAAAACTGAAGGTTTCTATTAGGTTTTGGGAACCCATAACATTGGATTTGGCGTTGGATTTGTGAAAGTACTGTAGGTTGCTGACAAAATGTGTTTATTCATAATATCAATGCAGTGTTATAGGTAGACAATTGTCAAGCAGTACTGCCATTACAGCAATGTCCTCCTCCTCCGAGCACGTCACAGAAGCACTATCTGGCTAATAAAGAATCAAGGGGTCTGTCCATGCTGCATTATTTCATATTAGTGGAAAATACCCTATAAATACTTAGATGTTCTTGTGCTTTCTGGTAGATTTGTTTACCGGCGTGACATTTTAATACTTCCATATCATGTTGTTCTGTAATTTGCATACACAGTTCCCTCTAAAGGTGATATTAGGAACTTCCCATGATCTGCTATTTACTCGTTTACCCTTTATTGACCTATACTTTTGCCTGTTTGCTGATATTTCCAAAAAGCATTTTCTTGTAATTTTCCTCATTCCACAATTGTGATACAGTACTCTGTCGTTCAACCATAATATCACTAATACTAATACACTCAAAGGAATAGTCAACCCCTTTATGAAAATTGGTTATTCGCCTCCTTACTCTGATTTACATGTGTGTGAAAGCATTTTGGTCTCAGTGCTTGTGTTGTCCTAGTATGGCATCACCAATCTTCCCCAATATTTTAGTTTAAGCTTAGCATAAGGGCTGGAATGCAATATTGCCATATAGCAACTTTTTGGTAGCTTTACTTTCCAGTGCCTATGCTAAGCTAAAGGTAAAATTGGGGTTGCCAGACAAGGACAATGCACTGAGACCAAAATGCTCTTGCCCAGTAACTCCAGGTAAGGGTGAATAACCAATTTTCATAAATTATTCCTTTAACTATTCCTTTAACTTTTTTGTGTAATGATATCAAATAGTTATTCAATTTTACAGTCAGCTTGTACACAAATCTGCTTGTAGAAAGTGAGACAACTCGACAGTCACTTCGCAGTTGAGAATAACTAAAACAAATGGACCATTGACGAAATGTCAACATTTTGAATAATAGAAATGTTAGAATAATCCTGATTATTTTTTTTACAAAATAAGTTATATATATGGGCAATTCCACAAAAAGTAAACCTCGCCTTAAAACTTTAAGTCTCACCTACATGGACATACAAATTCTTTCAGAAAACTTCCAATACAAAAAAGTATTGTCTCGATGTAAATATTCAACTGAGCAAGTTTCGAAAGGATATCTGTTTGTTAAAATTTTTATAATAATGTATTCTATAATGTAAGTCTATGGAGGGGCTTATAATGGGCATAAGTGGGTGATAACACACACAAAGCTGCAATACTATCAGTTATTTTTCATTGTTATTTTACTATTTCTCTTGTTACAGGTTAAAATCCACCGTTCACAATTGTTTTGTATCGTTTTGGAGGGTTTTTCCAGACGTCACGTCCATAACGTCACATCCATAACGCCATGTCTCCCAATGAAAACCAACTTTTTTTACATTTACATTTGAAATTAAGTCTTTCTCTGTCTTTACTGAGGTGTCCTGTTTGGTATGAATGTAGTAATATTTACATTTCTCTAGAAATTTCACACACTTCACAGCAAAAACTACGCTCTCTCAAAAGTTTGTCCGTTTTTCGTCACGTCCATAACGCAAATTGAAACGCTCATATTCTTATGATGCAAATCATGATATTATTTTTTTCTGTTTGCCTGTATTCAGCCATGGAGTTTGCAGAAGAATATGAAAAAAAATTGTGAAATACTGCTAGGTTTGCAGAGGTTATCTGGCCTTTTGTTCATCAATAATGCACGAAAATGTCACGTCCATAACGGTGGAATTGCCCATATATATATATATATATATATATATATATATATATATATATATATATATATAATATGTCATCATACTGTATTTTCCATCAAATATAGGAAATGCACCTCAATTTTTGTGATCATATGCTTCAGACCACTTAAATGTTCACAAGGTTGATGATGCTAATGGAAATAATAAGTATGCGATAAAGAAGGCACACTGGATGAGACTTTTGGTCAGACATACCTGTCAGAAAACCGTTGCCATGGCAACACCAACAAAGATAAACCTAATCTGTTGGTACTAAATTGTTGCCAACAAAATTTTAGGAAAAGTCACCAAGTTTCGTAGTCATAACTTAAGTCGTTAAGGAATTATACGACATCAAATTTGATCCCCGGTCTGGATAGGGTTAAGGCCCTTGAAAGGTAATAAAAGGTAGCAAACACGAGTTGACTTGGTTGTAATTTTTTCAACACCACCTCAATATTTTTTGAGCTTACCATTCGTGCTAAATATTAGGTCTAAATGTTTTAATTTCTTCTAATTAAAAATATTATAGGCTACTTGCAGGACCTGTGTCGGAGTTAGCCTATCAGACTGCCGTTTATGCCATCTTCCGCTAGTTGATCTTAACTACTGTCTTGACATAGTTAACCGGCTTGTATTTACAAAGCGACAGCGTGAAATGGGTAAATGTAAGTTTTCTCAAACTTGGCTGGATAAGAGTTATGGTTAGGATACCCACCCCCTAACAACCCCCCCCCCCCCATCCCCCCACCCAAAAAAAAAAAAAAAGGCCACTGGCCTATGTTGTGTTGGTAGTAAAAAATATGGTGGAGGTAGTGCAAAAAGTTGTAATAGGTAGTAAATTCAACTCCAGGATTCGTGCATATACCCTGGTATTACAGAGTGTGAGGGGGGCCCATGGCCACTGCTTGTGCACAGTGCTCAGAATTTGGTGCTATGCCCCTGTATATGGCAATAGGCCCAAGATATACCTTGTTTGAAATTTTACCACACTTGACAGACTCTCCTCTCCCACAGGTGCCAGGCCGTCAAGGTCTTTCTCCAGTCTCTTGTCATCATGTCTCCATGGATACTGGGCTACTTCTGGAAGGGGAGCGGTGTTCTGGACATCATCTTCATCATTCTCACCTCACAACAGGGGACCTTCATCTTCTTCATTCACTGCCTCTTCAATCATGAGGTAAGCGTAGTGGCACTCAAAAATGACTTTTCATAACGTAATTACAATTTAGGTTTATACTGGACTACTATTATGCATTATTGGACCCTCAAAATACTACTCCTTCAAAATCTGCTCTCAAATAATTTGGTTGATTTGGCTGATCATGATTTAGATGTGTATTTGCATTTGCATTTTTGCATTTTAAAACATTAATATATCCTTTTAAGGCTTTATTTTATTACTTTTAGGTGCACTCTCACTGGAAGAAACTGTGTCAGAAGTTGGTAGCCACATCACCAAAATCATTAACCAATTTGTAATGGATGTTTGTTAAGACTTTTTATGAACGCAGTATTCAAATGGCATTATAAATGGAGTATGCATAATGCAAAGAGTGATATTGCATCCATAAAGCCTTATAACTAATAAAATTAGTACTCATAACTGTTTGTACATTCTTCCAACTGTATTCATAAGGCATCATTTTCTTATCATATGTCTATACAACTTGTGTCATTATGAGTGTCTTTGGCCTTTGCATACTTTGAAAACGTACCACTACTTATTGTCTATGACAGTTCCTTATTGACTTTCTTGAGTGTGTAACATAGCCTAGTAAACTAGCACCACCCGCTGGACGCCAAAATCTTTTGTCTGCAAGTGGGTCTAGCCTCGCATCAATCTCCAATTCTGCCAAGGAATCTGGCAAAACCAATCATAACGCAGAGATGTGTTCTGAATCAAAGCGGGCGGGGTTTAAAACCAATCATAACGCAGAGATGTGTTTTGAATCAAAGCGGGCGGGGTTTTGAGGGAGAAACGACAGAGCGTTGGCCTATACGCACAGATATGGTTTGAAAGACAACAGGTTGTGCTCATCAACAATCTCCCGTTGGATCCATTCATCGGGGCCAGACTAAATAGACATCCAATCTCACATTTAGGCTGGTTTATCAGGCTATGTGTAACACAGCTCACTTGTGTTCAGCTCACTTGACTTGAATTAGCTTTTCCAGCACATGGAAATGGAACAATGTCAAAATCAAACATATTGTTTTACATTGTTCTTTGTTTGTTGTCCTGACATATCCATCGCAGTAATACTCAGGTTTAATGTATAAACTTGGCCTTATATATCTCTGTTTAACAGTCTTGAGTTAATTGTCTATCACATTGCTAAAAGCTCTCAAAGCGACTCATTTTGAAAATTTTGGTCAAATTCAGAAACTTATGAAGGAAGTGATTTTTAGAGACACCAGATCTGCTGATCTCTGCCATTTTTTAATTTTTTGGAGAATTTCATGGCCCCTAGTCTTAATTAAACTCACTCACGTCAGATGCAGCGCCCCGTGGAGCACAAGTATCTGATTTTGTGCCCTTTGAAAGGGATTCCAGGACCGAGATGGAATGGACGGATGAATCAGGAGACTATTTTTGACGTAGTTCATCTCTTACAAACTTACACAACAACAGTTATATAGACCCCCTCTGTGGGGGAACGGATTTCTCGTTAAATAAATAGAAGCTACTTTGTTGTCTGTTGAATTGTTCATTGTTTATTTATATACTGTATGTGAGCAACCGATAAATAAATGATAAAATTCTATTCATTTGCCATCATGTTATTTATGTTTGGTAAGGTGACAGTAACACGCCAGCAGAACAAGGACATAATATAAATGCAAAACAAGAGGAAAGCTCCTCACACTGTTGCTCCCAGTTACAGCTACACAATGCTTTGACCCATGCAGGTTTTGCACTTGTGATTTGTTGGATGCACACCACCCAACATTACTATATACTTTTTTTTAGAAAAAGCAGCTTGTTTCCTCGTTGTTGTCATGGTTCTGCAAGATCATATGATAACCAAATCTTGTGTGTCAGGGAAAATCTGATAAGGAAGTCACAGTAAAGGAAGTTAAAGAAAAGGGGAGCTTGTACATGCAGCTTAAATTTCCTGCCAACAAAATTTTCCATGACATTAGTCAATTTATTGTATTAAATAAAATGTTCTCATTGAAGTATTTGAAGAGGAATGTGCCTACTCCTCATGTCCCTGTACATGGAGGCTAAACATGCATGCAAACTTTTTATTATCATCCAGGGCGTAGTTGGAGAAAACAGATTTAAAAAACAGGATTAATCAAAAGTAAATGGTAAATGGACTGCATTTATATCGCGCTTTTATACTCCTACGAACACTCAAAGCGCTTTAAAATTCATACCTTACATTCACCCATGGCAGAGGCAACCATGCAAAGCGCCAACCAACTCACCAGGAGCAATTTGGAGTTGGGTATCTTGCTCAAGGACACCTCGATGGGGTCAGGTGGAGCGAGGCTCGAACCTGCAACCCTCCACTTGCCGAACGACACCTCTATACCCACCGCCGCAAAGTAGCTTATCATTTATAAAGTTCCACGCCAACACACCAATCATGAAGTTCAGAGCATTACATGAACTTCGATTGAATGCAATGTGTTTTTGTTGTTGTTTGTTTTGTTTTGTTTAATGACTTGGGTGAGTGTAACCTACACTCGGGAGGAGGAGTGGCACAGGCTGTTTTGGGGCATTACACAGTGTGTTTATTTTTATATTTTTTATTAAAATTGTCACAGATTATGTGTGTGAGAGACAGATGATTTGTAGGAATAAAAGCATACAATGTAATATCTGTCTATTGTTGTGTGTCTCTCAATGAGAGCCCTAAAAGCAGCTCTTTAAGCACCATACCTCAAAAAGAAGGACAACTAGATGTCCGGCTTGATGTGACACAGGACAGGGCATGGCAGGACAGGGCATAGAAAATCTGGACTTTCGGGCATAAATCCCGGTCACCCTACTGATGACTTGTTCTCACAGATCAACTGCCAATTTACCTTTGAGTATAGTTGTGACTTTTAAACCTACCTTCCAACCTGGAAATCCTTTCTAGAATTGTGTAATATTGATTTGACATGACAAGGAGGAAGTTAATTTTGTCACATGCATATGATTACTGGTGTGAAAAATAGAGTGAAATTATATTTCCAGTGCCTATTTGTGGAAAGTACAGAAGTACAGTGCTACATAGGATGGTAACATCAGTTATCTTAGTTTGTTTACTATGCTGGTAGAAATCACATTTTTTCATACTCAAAAAAATTGACTTAATCTAATTGGATAGCCATGGGGCCCACTGACTTCATACATGATCATCATATTTTTTTTAAATAAAATTATTTGGGTGTTTAATTCAACTTTGTTACAACTATGGTCAAAAATGACCAAACTTTAAGAAAATTAATGGGTGAGACTACAGTAAATAAAAAATAAAAAAAGGACAAGTGACTGCACTTTATTGCCTTGTCTGTCAAGATGGGTTTACGGTAAATTACTTTATGTTATTATATTTTATGCCCTATTGCGAACAAACAATTTCTGTTAACTTTAAAGATGAAAAAAGTGTCAACACAGTGTTGTGAACCAGGGGTCACTGATTGTTAATGTCCTTTTTTGATACTAAATTATTTGCTGGTGTTTGATCTATAGCATCTTGTATTTGTATGTGTATTAGTATTTGTAAAAGAGTCCTGGATTGTTATGGTGGTCATGTGACCATATCATGTGACTGAGCTCTACCTGTTTTAATGCACCTGTATCATCAATTTTAATTAAGCCCTGAAGAAGGTCGTACGCGACCGAAACGCGTCGGCTGGTCCATTTCCTTAATAAAGGACTTTTTATACGGCAGAGTGCCTCGGATCTCCTCTCTCTTTTCCTGAACAGTGTTGAATTACTTTAGGAAACAGAATTTTCATCTGCACAGATACCATACGACCAGGTGGATCAGCATACCCCACATTCAACCAGCATCATCCCAATTTACATGAACATTGATGACAACTTCCCTGGTTTGGTTTTATATTTTATGTCCGAACGTTACTCTACTACCAAGCCAATCATCAAGTTCTTGACCCGTTGTTTACAAACAACTTCTGTAAACTTCACGGAAATCATTTACAGTAGGGGATGGCTCACATTGAACCATGTCATCCCAATTGACATAAACATTGTGGTCACCTTTGGTTTAGTCCCATCTCATCTGCACGGCATCTTTGCATCTCTATCTCATCTGTGCCCACGCAAAGAGGGTTTACACTGATACCACTCATGGAAAAATGCTAACACTCAACAACACAACAAATGTGACACTCCCACTTGATGATGCAGGAACTGGAACTCTCCATGTTTGGCACTACAGTAATGTATCATGTTGCTTTATCTTAGTCACTATTCAGTGATTGTTGGTATGCACTCTGCAGACTGGCATTCAGCAGACTGGCATTATTTTGAGTCTACTTGTTGCCAGCAGCCGACATGGCAACCTGAAAATGCTCCTCAAACATTTGTATGGTAATATTTCATCATCTGCTCAAGAAAATGGATGTCCTTCAACTTATATGTAAGTGGCAGTAATGGGAATTATATATTTCTTAATGTTTGTAAACACACTGAAAACTGAATCTGTACAAAGTTTTTGTTTTACTCAGAAGAGGAAAAAAGGATAATAATTATTTATAATATATATTTATTATATCGGACATCAATTAAAATAATGCAGTTTGTTTAATGTGTTTTTTTAGTGATATATGTATTGCTTTGTTTCATTTGGTTTTGTACCACTGTGAATATAAAGGCACCCTATGTTCTTCACAGATGCCATTATGTTTTTTCTCACGGATGGAACTCCATATGTAGGTAAGGTCATCATTATACTATCTTTAAAAAAAAACTGTTAGAGGTGCCTGATTCATTGTGGGTTCTAGTAGGCCAACAAGCATTAGTATCCAGGGAACCTTTTAAACTAACACCTATCACAGGGGTGGCCAACCGGAGGCTCGGGAGCCGCATGCGGCTCTTTGCCCGGAGTCATGCGGCTCTTACATTGATGTCCAAGTTTGTGTTTGTGTACCATTCTGCCTTATATGTCAGTCGTCATTGCCGCATTTCAAGGCTTCAAAATTTCAACATCACTACAGCTCACCCCATGCTAACCTCGACCAGGATTTTCCAAAAGGGACTGAACTTTGAATTGAACTTGTGATCTTACTATTGGGGTACATTTACATTTACCCTTATCATATAGGTGTGTGACATTTACAATTCATCTGTCTGGCAGAGGTGTGTGTGTGTGTGTGTGTGTGTGTGTGTGTGTGTGTGTGTGTGTGTGTGTGTGTGTGTGTGTTTGTGTGTGTGTGAGTGAGAATGAGTGAGGAAGAGATGGTTGGGGGGGTGTGCCCATGTATATGATGTGGGCTTACTATTGTTGGGGTACATGTTGGTGTGTGACTTTTACGATTCATCTCACTGGCAGAGGTGTGTGTGTGTCAGAAGGATGGGTAATGTACTAGTTGTAACAGGTTCATGCTTCCGTGTGCCGATGTGGCTCTTTGCTGTGACATAGTCGGATATGTGGCTCTTGGTCTCAGATTGGTTGGCCATCCCTGTGCTATCACATCTTGATTTTTTTCTTTTATTTGTCTTTGTGTGTGTGTGTGTGTGTGTGTGTGTGTGTGTGTGTGTGTGTGTGTGTGTGTGTGTGTGTGTGTGTGTGCGTGCGTGCGTGCGTGTGCATGTGTGTGTGTATGTTTACCCAAATTCTACATTCTATAGTTCTGAGCACCCCTCACCCGAAATTAACTAAAGACAGTGACCCGTGTTACAACTACGCTGAGCTGGATGCCACCTGGAGAGCCACCACTAATAATAACTGGCCGGTATACAACTGTGACAGTTATTCATTCCACTTAAAACATCCACAGCATATCCTATCACACTACCCTCTCCAGGAGGGCTGGTACCTGATGGTCCACCAGAATATGAGTGTTCGGATGCCTGAGACATGTGTGCCTCAGCAGCACTGTGGTTTCCAAGTAGGCATTTCGCTGAACGGCCCTCACCCCCGCCCAGAAGATGGCATTGTGACTAGGAAGGTGTGTCCGAGCTTACCTTCCATACAGGTTAAAGTGTGTCCTGGGAACTACACTGTTTACAAACTCGTAGATCCTCTGTGGTGTTCTTATGGATACTGTGCAGGTAAATGTGTTCATTTCTGTTTAGAATTTATGATTTTCGCCTTTTCTGCACTTTAGATTTAACATGTAGTACTTTGTTGTCAAACTCTTATTTTGTCCATATAATTGTCCTATAGATTTGAGTTATGAAGGTGTCCTCCCAACCAAAAGTCCTGCAACAATGACAAGTATGTTTATGCTTTGTTCTTCCTTTGACCTCTTCTACCCAATTACCTGACTCTACTCATAAGTTCATGTATAATATTGTCATGTAAGCTGACTTGGAGTGCCACAAAGCATTACATTAAAGCTGCCTTCATGTGTTTGCTGCCGTAATTTAAAGCTTTACCCACATTTCTGCTGTGCTTAAACTAACTAACACTATCACATCTGGATTTGTCATTTTGCACCTCTCTCTCTCTCTCTCTCTCTCTCTGTGTGTGTGTGTGTGTGTGTGTGTGTGTGTGTGTGTGTGTGTGTGTGTGTGTGTGTGTGTATGTGTGTGTGTGTGTGTGTGTGTGTGTGTGTGTGTGTGTGTATGTGTATGTATGTGTGTACAGAACCTCAAGATCCTTCAACCACCCCAAGTGGACCAGCTACTCCAACAGGTTGACTTCCTTCCAAATTAGTCAAGCGTCTTTCAACATTGCAAATTTCCATTTTGCTGGAAGGAATCCCCGGCTAGTAACGTGTTTTATTATATAAGATTGACGGTGTCAGCTACATGAATATGAATATGATTTTTGGCCAGATTAAACAGAACTTTCGTGTAGATTCTACAAGTATGTACTCTACCATACTTGCTCAAGTACTTACCCAGTACTTTACCGGCTGTAAGCATCACCCAAATTTTTATTTTGATTAAACTCACACTACAAAATCTGGATTTTTCTCTTGTCTGTGTCTGTGTCTGTGTCTGTGTCTGTGTCTGTGTTGTGTCCGCGCGCATGCATGAACATGTCTGTCATTGACCGCAGTGTCACAGATTAAATCCTGTGGTGAACTGGATCAGGCGTGTCCCTCATCATCCATTTGCATTGACGATGAAGAGATATCACACTGTGAATGCCAAAACGGTACCAAACTGACTGTTACTGCAGGCAACGCTCTGCTTTGCCAAGGTAAGAATACATTGTATTGCTTTGTACGAAACACATTGTTATGTGAAATAGACAATCACATGATCAAATTATTGGTGTGTGATGTGATCTGAGATCTTCCAGTTCCAACGGTCTGAATGTTTCTGTTTAAGTTTCAGATATTTCAAGTGGCATCAATGAGGTACACATCATGACAGACACAATAAAACAATATCATACACCCAGTGTCACAGTGTTCAAACAATTAATGATCTTAAGATTCTGGACTGGTAGCTTGGACTGAACTTTAGATTCTGAATCGTAGTTCAGCCTCTACATAAATTCTGCTTGACACAGACCATCCTAATATATCCATCCTAAAAAGACAGCAGGAAGAAAAAAAAAAACATGGAAGTTTATAATTCAGCCACAAAGGCACTAACAGAATAGTTAAAAAAAATAGTGTGTTCAGGACATCTTGAAAATTAAGATTGTGTAACGGTGTTGAAGCAGGACCCAAACGCACTACACAGCAATATTCATGAAACTTCAAGAAAGAGACTTTACTTTTAACAGTAAACAAAGGAAGAAACACTTACACTTACTCACTTAGCGTAACTTGACACAAACAAAGGCCGGCAAGGACTGAGGGAACACAGGGGTTTAAGTACACATGAGGAGGACGAGGGAACAAGACACACCTGGGACTAATAATGAATGAATGGTGAATTTATTTCAAACATGTAACGAAACGAACATGCAACAAATGACATGCATAATGCACGATGCCACACAAAACAATATATAGTACAAAGCAACAATCGCAACATGCATTAATGCAATAACAGGAGCCACCATAGTGACTCTTGCACTGATCGGCCGCCTGGGCACTCAGCAAGAGAAAAAATATTATAATTCACTTCATATTTGAAACGGGGTGGAAAGAAGTAAAAACTTGTTCAATCCCACACCTTTTCTCTAATCAGTATTTACAGGTTGAAATCATAATCAAAAGTCAAAACTACCTGCTTCATCAAAATCAAAGCGCAAAACAATAATAGGGGAACTAGACACAGGTGAGGGGCGGAGACAAGGACAAGGAAGCTAAGGAGCACATGGAACACAGGACCAGAAAGTAAACAAGAGGGAGGAGACAGGCTGGAATAGGGAACACAAGTAGGGGAACACAAGACAGACCCTTACAGATTGCGTCTTTATGGTCACAACTATTGTTTGCTGTGTTGATACATGTGGTAGCTGTCCGACTCTGATTCTGCAATACTTTGGCCTGACATTGATCACCTTCATTCATCCACCATCTTGATTTATTTTTGTTCCTGCAGGACAACTCGCCCAAGGCACACTTTGACAATCTGAACAGTATCATCATGAATTTTACAGATAGAATAGTTTTACAGCCTTACGTGAGTTTAATGCTGTGTACATTTGACATAATTATTGTTTTATTGTTGTTGTTGTTATTATTGCTGCTATTGATTGATTGCGCTTGCTGGCTTGTCTGCAGGTTGTAACTTCCTTGTTGGTGAGTTTAGAGGAATCCCTTCATGAGGTGGCCCAGGATGCCAGTGTAGAGCAGCTGGCAGCTGCAGGTGATGCCATGCTGCAGTCCACTGAGAAGCTGGTGGGGGCCCTGGTGGAGCCCACAGATACTTACAGCAGCAGGACACTGACAACCAATAGCACAGGTGTGTAGAATGTGTGAAAAAAGTGTATCCTAGGGAGATGCAGAAATACAGTAGTTGCTGATTTCAGAAATGTCTACTGGTACACTGAAAGCAGTGTGTGGTATGCAAAAATAACAGGAGTAATGGGGTTCAATTAACATTCAGTCAGGAAGAGCACCTGCCCAATTTTTAAACACTTTTTTTCATCATCCATCAGTTGTGGCAATTATATATGGCTACCTGTTTTTTTTTTTTTTTTTGCCATGAAAGCATCACATTAGTTACTTTGTTAAAACCTCTATTTTTACAAAATAATCTACAAACTTCCTTCCTTTTAGAAGTACAAACCTTTGCCGTTGGGAAGAACACAGAGGTAACAACAAGCTCCTCTATTAAAACTTCAAAGGCCTCAATGGATATAGATCTCATTGGCATTGCAAATAATAACAATGGTATGCTTGTTCTCAACTATTGTTGATTTCATGTTTATCTATTAGGTTTAAAGGGCAACTTCAGTCATTTTCAACAAGAGCTCTATTGCTCAAGCTACTTGAGATTAGCCAATACTGAAGACGCAAGACATTTTGGTCCAACCATACAGGTTTCCTTGATCAGAGAATAATCACTTACAACTAGCCCAATGGGGCAGATTTTTAAATTGTGTTTTCAGCATGTAAACATGCTCCAAATATGACCCCAAAAGTTATGTAACATCATCAGACATATTACAACACACCCCTGTAGAGTTTATGACTACAAATGTCTGACAAAGTGGTTAAAATAGTGCTCTTGTTGAAAATGACTGAAGTTGCCCTTTAAGTGCTTATTTTTGATAAATTTATAAAATGTGTATAATGAATAGATTTTAAGTACTAAACAATTTTACAAAATGATATTTACCTCTTAGGGTCGGCTGCAGTGGCTCTCACCACCTTCAACAACATGGGTTCTCTCCTGAGGGCAGACTTTTTCTACACAGTCAATGATACAGTGAAGACCATGATGTCTGAGGTTCTGTCTGCCTCCCTTCCCAAAACCCCAAACAAAGTCCTCTCGAGCCCAGCCAACATCACAATTAAACACATAGAGGTGAGTATTTGATCCATCAGGGCCATTCAATGTCAAGCCAATGCCTTCCACTTCATACTTGATTTCAATGATATTGTAAACAACTGCAGCGATAAAAGGTTTTGGCTTGTTAAAAAATTATGGTATCTGGCCATCTATTCAAATGCTGTTACTTGCAGTTTATTACGATTCAAAAATAGAGTTCTGTCATCATGACATGTGCTTGGAAAAGCAGACACTTTGGGTGTCTATGCATTATGACATCATCTGATGTCTCTGTGTATACTTTGTTTGTTTGTTTGCTTGTTTATTGTTGTTGTGTTTAGACTCTAGATCCTGAGGGTGAGATGTCCTGTGTGTACTGGAACAGCAGTGCCTGGGTGGTAGATGGCTGTAATCTCACCCACTCCAACACCACCCACACTGTCTGCACCTGTGAGCACTTCTCCACCTTCGCTCTCATCATGCAGATAGAGCGCCCTCCAGAGGCACAGGTAAGCAGAAATTATGTAATCGTCAATGACATCATCCAGTACAGAATGCAAATGCCATGTGTCTCAATAGGCAGAATGGACCCAAGGCCCAGCAGACTTTTTTTTTTTTTTTTTTTTCAGGAAGTAGAAAGGTAGGCACGAGTGTTAATACTGACAAGCAATACAATTATGATTCAGTGTAGCAGAATCAGATCCTTATTGGATGTCATCAAAATGTCATTAGTAACATGTAGCTACTTAATGGAAAATTGAGCGCTGCAACATGGTTGACTGCATTGTGCCTACTGAGACACAGTGGGATGTTTTTTTGTTATTCCATTAAATTATGCTAGCTAGATGGTCTCAAATAGTGTCTGAAATGTGGAAGTAGTGACTTGCTGCCCCACTGTGTTTCCATTGCCAAGATATTGTCCGAAGTCGTCATAATTATTACTTCCGCCAAGGAGGTTATGTTTTCGCCGGCTTGTGTGTGTCTGTCTGTGTGTGAGTCTGAGTGTGTGTCTGTCTGTGTACAACATAACTTGAAAAGTACTGCACGGATTTGGATGAAATTTTCGGACCACGTCTGCATTGGGACAAGGAAGAACTGATTCGATTGTGGTGGTGATCCGTGATCCACAACACCCCCTGGAGTGGATTTTGTCAAACGTGAAACTAACATTTCAGCTGTCCCATACTTTGTCTGATAAACACGAAACTTGGTACACATCATCTTTGGACTATGCTTCACAAAACTTTCCCATTGTTTTGCTCGAAATCCTAGTGCTCGCCCTGGTCATGACTACGTAGAAAAAAAAATATGTTAAACTCTCTACCACTCCTGGTGGTCAAATATTATATCTCCGCAAAGGTTTGATGTATCATCACCCAACTTGGTATATGGACTCAGGAACCTGTCCTGATAACATCTGTCCACTGTGCAGAGTGTAGCACCAGCAGTTGATGATCACTGGAAATGCATTAGGGGCAGGTTAAAAGTGGGAGGACGGGCTTTTGCTGCTTATATTTTTTATATTCTGTGACCACATTGCCTTGGCGGAGGTCTACGCTCTCCGAGTGCTTTTCTAGTTCAGTTTAATTTTGGTCATTGAATGCACCATGAAGGATGCGTCTTTGCTGCCTTCCAAATGGGTTAAAATGAAAGTACCTTCAAAGGTGGAGCTTTATGCATCTATAGGCTAGCTGAGGTTAGATCCTCTTACGGGTCTCGTCTCGACTCACCACGTCGTCAACTACAACAATCGCATAGCATGAGAGTCAAACACTTTAACCATTGAGCTCACAAACCTTGGCTTCAACTCAGTCGTTAAAAGTATTCGTATGGTTATGGTTGGGATGATTTACATGTACTGCCGCTAGCTATCCCATGTTAGTTACATTAGCATCAAAACACTAACTTATAGAAAGCATCATGTTTATTGTTTTGGACACAGCTATGGTCTGTGTCAAATTATCCCGACTATTAGCCGCGGCTTATACATTGATTTTGCAAAATGTATTCCGCTATGAGGTTTAAACAGGGGGGCAGTTAATATGGTGTTAATATGTTTTTTTTTTTTTTTAACTTGCATAAAACACTGTCCTGTGGCTTATACACAATGCGGCTTATATGCGGGAAATTACTGTAATACAGTTTGTGATAATACATGTAGCGACATATTGCTTTGTCTGCAGCCTGACAAAATGATGGAGTTGCTGAATAGGATTGGTGTCTCAGTTGGATTGGGGTTCCTGGTTCTGGCAGTCTTGACCTTCACCCTCACCAGCAAGAAATATAAAGTAACCGACGTGGCTCATCTGAACCTCTGCATCAGTCTGTTCCTCTCCCACCTCCTCTTCCTGCTCGTCCAGGAGTTCATCCACCTCATCCACACTCACAAGGTGATGACAAACATGTCAATGTGGCTCATCATAAAGCAATAACTACTCCACAAGGTGATGGAAACTATAAACAATCAAACAGGAGGGTACAGTAGACAGTAGATTTGCCAAGATATATTCTTGTGGTGCTCATTTCCACTGGATATTTATCTTGTCTTGAGCTGAGCCATGTTAATAAGTATAAAAGAAAAGCAAAGGAATTAATATGCAGGTCAAAACAGTGACAGACAGTGCTATCATATATGGCGTACCTCAAGGTACTGTTTTGGGACATGTGTTTTTTAGATTCTACTGTCATCACAGGAAGACTTTATGAGGCTCAGAGAGTGTTATGCCTAGAAGGTTTATTATACAAATTAAGTACAACCAAACAGGCATCGACTGGGTTAAGGCCTCAAACAAAATTTAAGCAATTGCCAATTTGGCTCCACCACCACCCTCGAAACAGATAAAAATAAGGGGCCAACGCTCATGGGGCGTCGCACGGACAACAAAGACATCTTCATGACCTTGGCCCACAATTTGTGTCTTTATTTTTTTCAAATTGTAATGGTTTTGTGTGCAGATTGTGTGCCCAATTCTGTCAGGAGTTCTTCATTACCTCTTCCTGAGTTCCTTCGCCTGGATGCTGCTGGAGACCATCTGGCTTTTCCATGCTGTCCTCAAACTCAAAGACATCAGATCCACACAGGCAGTGGGGCCTCACTGGGGATGGCAGTGTCTGATTGGTTATGGAGGTCCCCTTGTTGTTGTTGCTGTTTCAGCAGGACTTGTGCCTGATGGCTATGGGAGTGACAGGTGAGAGGAAATCCACTATGTTTTCAGTCCAAGAGTGACTAATGCTGTAAAATAACTGGAAGTACAGTAATTCACTTTTTTTGGACAAGAGCGATTAAAGCTACAAAAGCAACAAGGGACTAAACTTAGCTGATGAGATTGACTAAAAAAGGAAAAAAGGAAAAACCTGGTGATATGTGTGATTTTCTGTTATGTTCAAGGAATTTCAGTGTAAAAAAAAATAAAAATAAAAATCTCTTTCACAGATTGCATTGTACATATTACCTTTTTCCTCTGTAGGTGCTGGTTAAAATATGAGAGGGGATTCTTCTGGAGTTTCCTGGGGCCTGTTTGCTGCATCCTTGGTGTATGTTTGGAGTTAAAAACATTTTAAAAAGTGATGGGGCAATTTTGGGTGCAATGTTAATGATTAATACTAATAGTGTAGCGTGTCCAAGTTCAAAGATGCAGGATGTTTATAATCATTAATGTTAAGGAGCCTTGTTACTGGGTCAGTGTTGGGGAGCACCACCTTTTGGGGGATATATGTGTGTGGTTTGGGGGGATTTTTGCGCTCTCTTGAGACAGAGATAAACTGGAGACAGACGTGTTTTTCTACTTCTGTGTTGGCGTGGCTGAGACCGACAACAGCCGAGATTAAACTTCACATATAGAAAAGTTGTGCCTGTCTTGACTCTGTAGCGACCGCTACCATGCTATTATGGCCCTTAATGTGGGTCATTTTAAAATGAAACTAGAAAAGCACTCGGAGAGCACAGACCTCTGAAAAGACGATGTGGTCACAATATAAATTTCAGATCATGTTCTGGATCACCGATCACCAGTTCTTTTCGAGTTATGTTGTACTCACACACACACACCGCACACCACACACACACACACACACACACACAGACAGACACCGGCGAAAGACCTCCTTGGCGAAGGTAAAAATGAAAATCTGATTAATTTACTATGCAATTGTGTGTGACTTATCCAAATTAGACCAATGCAATCCTCTTCCTCGTCATCCTCATCCTCCTTCGTACGACACTGTCACGGATGCAGCATGGCACCACACACAACAACCTAATCAGGTCAGGATGCACAAAAAGTTTACTGTGCAAGACAAAAACAAATATTACATATAATGAAATACAAATGAGTTCTTTATTTAAACATTACTTCACTACTCTAGGACTTTGGTGTTTAAAACCCTGATCCAGTCTGTCATTGTTGGTTTGCCTTGGATTCTGGGGTTCTTCAGCGGAAGCAGCAGGGCAATTGATGTGCTTTTCCATGTACTCAACAGTCAACAGGGAACCTTTATCTTCCTCTTACACTGCATCCTCAATGAGGAGGTAACATTGTGCAGTCTGTGGTTTCATGTAATGAGTTGTGGTGGAGTGAAATTTAAAATTCAAAAAAATTAAAAATAAAACGGACTCTGACTTTTTCTTTTCACTATATCCTTTCTGTTCAGGTGAGACAGCAGATCAGGAAGAGGTGTTGTAGGAGAAATGCCAGGACTAACAGTGACACAACAGCGCCCTCTACAGTGATACTTGCTTGAGCTTTTCTGCTTCAGATTTAAGTTCTACCAGGGCCGTCGCAACAAGGCAGGCAAACCAGGCAATTGCCTGGGGCCCCAGGCTGAAAGGGGCCCCCAAGATTGACTGTTTAATTATTTTAGCAGTTAAGTTGGTGGTATTTTTCAACAAAAAATGACTTTAAATTGGAGTTAGACAACTGTACAATACAAATAATTATATTGATGATGTTTGAAAATTATAACAATGTGATTCATGTAGGTGTTTATGGGAGGTGAAGGGCCCCTATGTCCTGTTTGCTTTGCGCCCCCTAAGTACCTTGAAACGGCCCTGAGTTCTACAATACTCCTTGTTCCACTTCATCTGTTTTGAATGGATTTATTGTAATGCACCATAATGATGTAATCTGTTGTATATTCTTCATTTAATGTTGCCAATGACACACAGTAACACAACTAAAGCCTGACAGGACCTGATATGAGATACTCAGTCCATTCGTTTGAGTAATTATGAGTTATTTTATACGTCATGCTAGCAATCAAACTTCAGTTTGACAGCCTTTCTGTCTAGTTTCTCATAAAAAACGAATCACAAATACTTTTAGATGTACAGTAAATTGTGATATACTATATAACCATGCTCAGCAAATCATCTGTTTTATGCATGTCTTCCTCCTGGAATGGTGAGGAATGCTGTTGTTTTACCCCTTCTGCCAAATGTATGCCATCATAATCTGTAGAGTTGCGTTTAGTGCATAAATGATTATTAAAGGAGTACTGTATTCGTGTTAATACATTTTAAATTAGGGTAATCCAGTCTAATTTGGCAGTGTTATTTTGTGCATAATCTCTACTAAGTGGTAGATAAACTCTATAAAAAAAAATCTGAAAGGTGGGTAAAATAAGTTTACTTATTATTACCTTTGGTTTCCATATTGTTGCACATGAAATGTACTGATCTTTTTTAATTGCCAATAAACATTTCAAGTTCTTATTCATTGATACCAATTCCCCCGCAAAATATATATATATATATATATATATATATATATATATATATATATATATATATATATATTTCCTCTTATTGAATGGTTGTAACCCATATACTCAGCTCCTGTGTGTGGGTGTGGGTGATCCTCAGGGTGTTCTCTCCTGTGTGTACTGGAACACCAGTGAGTGGGTGGTAGATGGCTGTCACCTCACCCACTCCAACACCACCCACACTGTCTGCACCTGTGAGCACTTCTACACCTTCTGCCTGATCATGCAGGTGAAGAGCCCTCCAGAGGTAGAATTCAGCAAGCATGACCATAAAATGTACCATCTACACTACACATTCTCGACTGGTAGCTCATATAGGGCACTTTGACCCTCCTAGAGGCAGATACCGCCTATGCAAGATCAGGGAGCGCGTCCCGGCTATCGTAAGTTTTGGTTAGCAAGCAAGCTAGGTCACGTGACTTAGCCAGAGTTTACTGTTTGAATTACAACGCGATTTGTGACTTCTCAGCGCATTCAACTGTCGATACATTTTGTTAGCGGCGTTCACCATTGACTATGCAATTCTAAATGGAGGATTATTGGCAGAAACGCTTAATAACTGCTTTGTTTGGTTATTAGCTTACTGGATGACGCCACCGGATCCTGCATAGGTTCTCTTTAACAGGTGTATTTTCTGGTCACAAAACCTAAGTGTTCAGGATGAACGGTCATCATTTCTTCTCTCTTTAAAATAAAAAGTCATAAACGACAGACTTATTGATTTCAGTCGAGTTTTCCCTGCTCGATCTGTTAAGCTAATCTAGCATTGTAGCTAGCAACCTAAACCAGCGCAACGTCCCTGTTTATAACGATTAGCCTAATTCGGTTGCTAAGTGGGTAACAGAGAGATCACATAACAAATCAAGTTTATTTTCTGGTTATAAAACCTATGTCTTTAGATTTAGTGGATAGTTCTTATCATGTTTTACAAAATAATAAGTTATAAAGGCAAATTCATTAATGTAAGACAGGCTTTCCCCGTTGATTGTATTCACGTCAATGGGGTACCGGTTACTTTCTGCCACCCGGAAGTATCTCAGATTATGGGATATGTTTGTTATTGTTATTGTAAATAAATGAATGAATGAATGAATGAGTAAATAATCCAGTTGTAAACCTGAGGTAATAGATGCTGTGTGGTGCTGCATCACTGAGTACTCTTAAAAAGGCTACTTTCACATGATATTGAGACATATTGAGGCATAACAGCAACACAACAGTGCGCTCTACAGTGACACTTGATTTCAAATTCTGCTTCAGATTTTAGATGTACAGTATGTCAGTGCTCTTATTTTGTTTTTTTTTTCTTTCATTTTGTGTAGCTTTCTGTGATCTGAGCCATACATTCCTTGTACCACATCATCTGTTTTGAATGTCTCATATATATTACACCATGGATTGATTAAAATGTACTTTGTTGTACTGTATATTCTTCCTTCAATGTTATTAAATATCTTAAAGATTCTTATCTTTAATACCCACAAAACTCTGTTTGTGGCATACAGTTGGGACTCCATGACAGTCCAGAGGTGGTATGGTAGTCAAAAGAGAGGGAGCTAATGTAGATTTGCATGCTTTTGAACTGAGACAGAATATGCCACAGGTAAAATAAAGGAGATAAAGAGAGCTTTTGTATACCTACCAAGCCACAAAGCTTCTACAGAAAGCAGGATGCATATATATATATATGGGCAATTCCACGAAAAAGTAAACCTCACCTTAAAACTTTAAGTCTCACTTACATGGACATACAAATTCTTTCAGAAAACTTCCAATACAAAAAAGTATTGTCTCGATGTAAATATTCAACTGAGCAAGTTTCGAAAGGATATCTGTTTGTTAAAATTTTTACCCTATTCAGCTATAATGTAAGTCTATGGAGGGGCTTATAATGGGCATAAGTGGGTGATAACACACAAAAAGCTGCAATACTATCAGTTATTTTTCATTGTTATATTACTATTTATCTTGTTACAGGTTAAAATCCACCGTTCACAATTGTTTTGTATCGTTTTGGAGGGTTTTTCCAGACGTCACGTCCATAACGTCACATCCATAACGGCATGTCTCCCAATGAAAACCAACTTTTTTACATTTACATTTGAAATAAAGTCTTTCTCTGTCTTTACTGAGGTGTCCTGTTTGGTATGAATGTAGTAATATTTACATTTCTCTAGAAATTTCACACACTTCACAGCAAAAACTACGCTCTCTCAAAAGTTTGTCCGTTTTTCGTCACGTCCATAACGCAAATTGAAAGGCTCATATTCTTATGATGCAAATCATGATATTATTTTTTTTCTGTTTGCCTGTATTCAGCCATGGAGTTTGCAGAAGAATATGAAAAAAAATTGTGAAATACTGCTAGGTTTGCAGAGGTTATCTGGCCTTTTGTTCATCAATAATGCACGAAAATGTCACGTCCCATAACGCTGGAATTGCCCATATATATATATATATATATATATATATATATATATATATATATATATATATGCAATGCCCTCTGTAGTTAATGATATAAATGCATTGTTCAATTGATATGCATGCACATTTTATTGAAAATAACTATATACATTTATGTACACCCTAGCTATTGATGCACTACTTGGAAAATATAATGTAAAATTTCAGTCCTATGTTCCAGAGGTTGGTTTATTCCTCTCTGGTGAATACGTGTATACCCGAACCAGCGGAAATGGCAATTTTGATCTAAAAACCAATGTTTTCTTGATTATTGCAATGGCAATAATCCTTCTAAATGCAGACCTCGGAGTCAGGAAATTACACTTTCCACCCAGGAACAAAATATGTGTTACATAGTGTTATGGTTGGAATTACATGGCAGTCCAGAGGTGGTAGATAGTCAAAAGAGAGGGAGGGGGGTAATGTAGATTTGCATGCTTTTGAACTTCCAGTGTGACAGGACATGACACATGAGGTGAAGGAGATAAAGAGAGCTTCCCTGGAAAGTGGAAAGTTTATACAGGAAAATATGAATACAAACAACTAAACAGTGCCGCATCAGAGTGCCCTCAGTTGTTAAGGTTGTTATTGTTGGTGAAAGTTCTTTTTTTTGTTGTTGTTTTTAACTGGACAAAAGACCATGTTGCATCATAGACTGACACTAAGTCACTAATGAGCCACTAATGAGTTTCCTCTGGACTTTGAATACAACATAGAAGTTACAGCTTCACATGGTACCTGTTACAGGTACACAAATCCCATGCTACACTTCACACATAAGAAGTTTCCCACACTGATGGTTTTACTACCCGCATAGTAGTAAATAAGTAGCAAAAGTGCTGTGTACTTGTGCAAATGAACTGTGTACCGTACACTAGTCACAAATGTGCACATACTTGCACATAACACTCAAATGCACACACACAAACACGGTCTGTATATTTGACAGAATTTTTTTTACTTATTTTATGCTTGTGTGTGTGTATTGTGTAGATGTGCACATTGTAACACATGCACCTATACAGAGTCCCTTTACAGTCCCTTTTACAAATAATGAACAAATATGTATGTGAAAATAAATAAAACAAGTTAATTATGATCATTTAGTGAAGTGGACTGACATAAAGAAGTCAACTGTATTTATTGAAGTGACTTTCTTGCCTCGCTGACAAATCTGCAGGGTTTTGAACGCCATTTTTTTTTAACGCCATTTTTTTTTTTTTTTTTTTCTATCATGAAAACTAAACAAACTGGAGACCTCGATAAGGCTATGAACAAAATTTGAATTTTGTTGTTTCAACTCACCGTATTTATGTTTGTTTTCCTGAACATGAACAGCAGCTTTCTATCTAGGGTATCTGTGGCATCTGCACCAGTGCATCTGAATTTGAATGTACTTTGAGGCCCCACAGTTTTGCGTCATCTGTGCACAATACACCACACACTATGCCCATTTGAACTGCCCAAGCCTTATATCAAAGAACTATTAGCTGAACAACATGCCATTTTAGGACTGTTTGCCATGCCTGTAGCTCTCTAGGTGTTATTCAGTGGGGTTCCTCACCTGGGAGATGAACAACTGTTGAATAAGAAAATGAATGCCCTTCAAGTTTTAGGTGAGTAATAGAAATTAATTAGTAGAAAGGATTGGTGGTGTTTGTCAGAATGACCAGGATAGATTTATAAACTCTTTTCATAGCTAGAGCTGCCATATAGGCCTACTAGTTTTATAACATTGACAAAACATAAGAAATGCTTTTTTTTTTTTTTTTTTTAATATTTTTTAGACTGCATGTTAACCATTAATTAAAAAGAGACCATCATGCATGTTCAAACATATGGAAGAGCAATAGGGCCATTTGGAGATAAATATTTTGCTAATCTCTGAGAAATAAACTTCGAAATTTCGACTTTTTTCTCTGTGTCCTACAACATGGTAGGGTGAAGTAAATATGCAGGAAATTGAACTAGCATTGTCTATAATTCTCCCTCAAAGTCTTGGTTGCTTTTCTCTTTATATTGACATAGATACTGTAAATAGTTTGCTGATGATTCCATGTTCCTGCTGATGACTCCTTGTTGCTACTTATAGTAGCCTTCTTGCACTTCTTGACTTGCCTTATTTGAGAGGAGCAAATCAGCGCAATGAAAAATAGGGATGAAACACTAGCATTCACTTTCTTTCTGGTGGAAATTTGTTATAATTAAAGATGATATGATTAATTATGCATATTGTATACTATATATCATGTGTATCATTTCTTTTTCCCCACCAGCCGTCATTGTCTTTCTCCTCTTCAACTTTCTGGCCACTCCAATCGGCTCCAGTACCATAGGTAAAAACAAAACAAAAACACTTACCAGTAAAAAAACAAATTCACTTAAAAGAATAGGTTATTCACCCCCTTACCTAGAAGAGTTGCTATCTGGCAACATTACATTCCGGTGCCTATGCTAAGCTAAAGCTAAAAAATGGAGAAAATTGGGGATGCCATACTAGGAAAACGCAGCACTGAGACCAAAATGTTTTTGCCCACATGTAACTCAGAGTAAGGGGGTGAATAACCAATTTTCATAAAGAGGTGAACTATTCCTATTAGCTGTATGCGGCAAGTCTACGTAAGACTTTAGCAAAAAAAAATAAAAATCATACAACTTGTTGGTCCCTCCCCCTGGCAGTTATCCCAATTATTTGTGGTTATCCCAACCTGATAGGTGGAAATATAGGGAGTGCTGGATGTTCACTACAAAAAGCCGATTGCACCAACAATTGCAGGGTTTAGACGGAGCTAGGGAATTCATTTTTTTCCATGAATTCTACAAAATGTGACTTTAAAAGAGTTGCCGGATATACACCGGATATACACACTAAAATGATGTATAGTACATTCATTGGGTAACACTTTACAATAAGGGTACATAAATAAACATTAATGAATGCTTTAATTACGGCATTAATAATGATAACAATAAGTGTACACATCAGTCATTAGGGCCCGAGCACCGAGGTGCACGAGCCCGGAACGGGCTTGTGCACCGACCGGTGCGAAGCCCTTACCTCACTCACGTCAGATCATGCGCTACGTAACTTTCGGAAGGCCTCCGCGCAACGATCTGATGTTGATGCCATTGGGAGGGATTTCAAGCCCAATATTTCCTAACCGGACCAATCAGGGCTGCTGGCTGTTGTAGAAGGTGTGTAGCGAAGAAGCAACTGTTTTGAATTCGACCAATCCGACAAACGTAACCAGCGTCATCGGTTGGTTTCGATATGGGTTTCGATGTGGTTGGCTGAAGTGTACGTCAATTAAATTGATGGACAAGCCATTTGTCCAGTTAGATTCAAGGATTTCTGGCTCCTGAAATAAATCGTCTATCGCGGATCGTCTATCGTCTGTTCGCGCGTAGCGCTACATCTGACATGAGTGAGGTAAGCGAAGCCCTATTGCTTTTGGAAAGATTTGTCATTATTATTATTAGGGCCCGAGCACCGAGGTGCACGAGCCCGGAACGGAATCCCTATTGCTTTTGCTCAGATTATTATTAGGGCCCGAGCACCGAGGAAGCCCTATTGCTTTTGTAAGGATTTGTCATTATTATTAGGGCCCGAGCACCGAGGTGCACGAGCCCGGAACGGGCTTGTGCACCGACCGGTGCGAAGCCCTATTGCTTTTGTAAGGATTTGTCATTATTATTATTATTATTATTAGGGCCCGAGCACCGAGGTGCACGAGCCCGGAACGGGCTTGTGCACCGACCGGTGCGAAGCCCTATTGCTTTTGTAAGGATTTTTTTCTTTTATTAGGGCCCGAGCACCGAGGTGCACGAGCCCGGAACGGGCTTGTGCACCGACCGGTGCGAAGCCTATTGCTTTTGTAAGGATTTGTCATTATTAGGGCCCGAGCACCGAGGTGCACGAGCCCGGAACGGGCTTGTGCACCGGATCGGTGCGAAGCCCTATTGCTTTTGCTCAGATTATTATTTTTATTATTAGGGCCCGAGCACCGAGGTGCACGAGCCCGGAACGGGCTTGTGCACCGGATCGGTGCGAAGCCCTATTGCTTTTGCTCAGATTATTATTTTTATTATTATTATTTGTTATTCTTTTCCTCCCAAAGGAACCGGCCATTTTGACCACCTTCCCGTGCGCGAAAAGTCACGAAACTTTGCACACACGTTGGAAGTCTGCGAACACTGGAGGTATACAGAGGCTATAGACCCGGGTGTGGCCCAGGGACTCTGTAGCGCCCCTACAAATATAAAAATGCCTTGGGCTCTATGGGCCGGTCTCATGATGAACTTTAACGTACTCCTCGGACACCGTTTGTCGGATGCCTATGAAATTTGGTAGACATGATGCCAAGATGTTGCTCATGTGGAATTGCGAAGGGATTTTTCATACCTTTTACGAATTCAAGATGGCGGAGGCATGAATTAAGAGAAAAACTGAAAAACAGGAAATGTGTCATAACATCGCACTGGATTGAGAGAATCGTCTGAAACTCATACCGTTTATAGATCCTGTGATTACGACAATATCCCTACACTTAATGGGCGTGGTTGTTACAGCGCCACCATCTGGCAAGGTGGAACCACTACAGAAATTGACATTAAGTGCCATGGTTGACATATACTTTGAGCTACACTGCACGAAATTTGGTAGGTGTGTGGGACTCCCCAAGACGAACAACTTTCGCATTACATTGCATTAGCCACGCCCAACAGGAAGTGAGGTAATAAGGAGTGTAAAAATTTGGACACACAGTGAACTTTAACGTACTCGTCGGACACGGTATGTCAGATTGAAGTGAAATTTGGTGTACATGACCTGTAGATGCTGATGATGCCAAATTGCGAACGGATTTTTGATATCTCGTACTATGTTAAAATAACAATTTTATGAAATTGTATGATTTTAATAGCTCATCACGAAACAGGAAGTGTGTCATAAAATTACACAGCATTAACCGATTGGTCTGAAACTTCACAGGTTCATAGATGGTATGACTGTGATGATATCTAGACACCCCGTGGGCGTGGCTGTTATAGCGCCACCACCTGGCCAAGCAGGAAATGTGCCAGAAATTGACAATGCTTTACCCGATTGATCTGAAACTTCACTGGCTTATAGATAGTATGACTGTGATGATATCTAGACATTCTGTGGGCTTGCCTGTTATAGCACCACCACCTGGTCAAGTAGGAAATGGTGCTCAGGAAATGTGCTACGTAGTCAAAAATTGTAACTTGGAAACGGTTTGACATAGCTTATCCAAACTTGGTTTATGGACTCCTGACCGTGTTCTGACCACGCATAACCATGAATCGAAACTCTGTAGCGCCCCTAGTGGTCAAATATCATAACTTGGAAACGGTTTGACGTAGCTCATCCAAACTTAGCATATGGACTCCTGACCGTGTACTGACCACACATAATCATGACTCGAAACTCTCTAGCGCCCTCTAGTGGTCAAATATGATAACTTGGAAACGGTTTGACGTAGCTTATCCAAACTTGGTATATGGACTCCTGCACCGTGTTCTGACCACGCATAACCATGAATCGAAACTCTCGTAGCGCCCTCTAGTGGTCAAATATGATAACTTGGACACGGTTTGACGTAGCTTATCCAAACTTGGTATATGGACTCCTGACCGTGTTCTGACCACGCAAAACCATGAATCGAAACTCTCTAATGCCCCCTTGTGGTCGAACATTATAACTTGGAAACGGTTTGACCTATCATAGCCAAAGTTGGTACTCAGACTGTGGACCACCTTCTGAACATGCAGTATGACTCATGAAATTCTCCTCTAGCGCCCCTACTAAGGGAGAGAGTGTTAAAGGCAGACTGAGTGAGTGTGTGACAGTGAGTGTCTGCGAGTGTAAAAAATGAGGGTGAGACAAAGAGAGCACGGCTGTTCCAGGACTGAATGTGCATCCTGTTTACGGTGCACCATTGTTGTGATATGCACTCTTTGCGGTGCACCTGGTGCGAGGGCCCGTCATCGCCGCTTGCGGCTTTAATTATTATTATTATTATTCTTTTCCTCTTAAAGAAATTGGCCATTTTGACCACTTTCCTGTGCACGAAAACTCACGAAATTTTGCACACACGTTGGGAGTGCGCGCCATTCGAGGCACACTGAGGCCATAGATCCGGGTGTGGCCCAGGGACTCCGTAGCGCCCCCTACAAAGTAAAAAATTACATTGGGCTCTATGGGGCCGGACACCCGACTGAACTTTAACGTACTCCTCGGACACCGTTCGTCAGATTCCTGTGAAATTTGTGTAGACATGATGCCGAGATGTTGATGATGTGAAATTGCGAAGGGATTATTCATACCTTTTACGATTTCAAGATGGCGGATGAGTGAATTTCGGGAAAAAACTGAAAAACAGGAAAAGTGTCATAACGATCGCAAGGCATTGATAGAATCGTCTGAATGCTCATTTACAACGTTTATAGATATTATCATGACGATGACATTCCTACACTTAATGGGCGTGGTTGCTACAGCGCCACCAACTGGTAAGGTGGAGACCAGTACAGAAATTGACATTAAGTGCCATGGTTGAGCATATACTTTGAGCTACGCTCACAAAATTTGGTAGGTGTGTGGGACTCCCCAAGACGAACAACTTTCGTATTACATTGCATTAGCCACGCCCAACAGGAAGTGAGGTAATAAGGAGTGTAAAAATTTGGACACACAGTGATCTTTAACGTACTCATCGGACACGGTATGTCAGATTGAAGTGAAATTTGGTGTACATGACCTCTAGATGCTGCTGATGCTAAATTGCGAACGGATTTTTGATATTACGAAATAAATTGGAATAACAATATTATGAAATTGTATGATTTTAATAGCTCATCACGAAACAGGAAGTGTGTCATAAAATCGCACTGCATTAACCGATTGGTCTGAAACTTCACAGGTTCATAGATGGTATGACTGTGATGACATCTAGACACCCCGTGGGCGTGGCTGTTATAGCGCCACCACCTGGCCAAGCAGGAAAAGTGCCAGAAATTGACTATGCTTTAACCGATTGATCTGAAACTTCACTGGTTCATAGATGGTGTGCCTGTGATGATATCTAGACACCCCGTGGGCGTGCCTGTTATAGCGCCACCATCTGGTCAAGCAGGAAATGTGCCAGAAATTGACAATGCTTTACCCGATTGATCTGAAACTTCACTGGTTCATAGATGGTATGACTGTGATGATATCTAGACACCCCATGGACATGCCTGTTATAGCGCCACCACCTGGTCAAGCAGGAAATGTGCCAGAAATTGACAATGCTTACCCGATTGCCCCTAGTGGTCAAATATTATAACTTAGAAACAGTTTGACGTAACTTACCCAAACTTGGTATATGGACTCCTGACCATGTTCTGACCACGCATAATCATGAATCGAAACTCTGTAGCGCCCCTAGTGGTCAAATATTATAACTTGGAAACGGTTTGATGTAGCTCATCCAAACTTAGTATATGGACTCTTGACCGTGTACTGACCACGCAGAATCATGAATCGAAACTGTCTAGCGCCCTCTAGTGGTCAAATATGATAACTTGGAAACGGTTTGACGTAGCTTATCCAAACTTAGTATATGGACGCTTGACCGTGTACTGACCACAGAATCATGTCAACTGTCTAGCCCTGTGGTCATATGTCGAACGGTTTGACGTAGCTTATTCAAACTATTGGACTCTGACCGTCTTCTGACCACTAACGATGAATCGGAACTCTCTAGCGCCCTCTAGTGGTCAAATATGATAACTTGGACACGGTTTGACGTAGCTTATCCAAACTTGGTATATGGACTCCTGACCGTGTTCTGACCACGCAAAACCATGAATCGAAACTCTCTAATGCCCCCTTGTGGTCGAACATTATAACTTGGAAACGGTTTGACCTATCATAGCCAAAGTTGGAACTCAGACTGTGGACCACCTTCTGAACATGCAGTATGACTTATGTGATTCTCTGTAGCGCCCCTACTAAGAGAAAGAGCTTTAAAAGGCAGACTGAGTGAGTGTGTGACAGTGAGTGTCTGCGAGTGTAAAAAATGTGGGTGAGACAAAGATAGCACACCTGTTCCGACTGAATGTGCCTTCACTGTGAACCATTGTTGCGATATGCACTCTTTGCGGCGCACCTGGTGCGAGGCCGTCATCGCCGCTTGGGCTAGTATATGGGCCGACACCGGGTGCACGAGCGGAACGGGCTTGTGCACCGACCGGTGCAGCCCTTGCTTTTGCTCAGATTATTATTCTTTATTATTATTATTATTCTTTCCTCCCAACGAAATTGGCCATTTTTGACCCCTTTCCCGTGCACGAAAACTCATGAAATTTTGCACACACGTTGGAAGTGTGCGACCACTAGAGGTAGACAGAGGCATAGATCCGGGTGTGGCCCAGGGACTCCGTAGCGCCCCCTACAAAGTAAAAAAATACATTGGGCTCTATGGGGCCGGTCACCTGACTGAACTTTAACATACTCCTCGGACACCGTTGGTCAGATTCCTGTGAAATTTGGTCAGACATGATGCCGACATGTTGCTGATGTAGAAATTGCGAAGGGATTATTCATACCCTTTATGATTTCAAGATGGCGGATGAGTGAATTATGGGAAAAACTGAAAAACAGGAAAAGTGTCATAACGATCGCAGGGCGTTGATAGAATTGTCTGAAACTCATTTACAAAGTTTATAGATCTTATCATGACGCTAACATCCATTCACTTAATGGGCGTGGTTGCTACAGCGCCACCATCTGGCAAGGTGGAACCAGTACAGAAATTGACATTAAGTGCCATGGTTGACATATACTTTGAGCTACATGCACGAAATTTGGCAGGTGTGTGGGACTCCCCAAGACGAACAACTTTCATATTACATTGCATTAGCCACGCCCAACAGGAAGTGAGGTAATAAGGAGTGTAACAATTTGGACACACAGTGAACTTTAACGTACTCGTCGGACACGGTATGTCAGATTCAAGTGAAATTTGGTGTACATGACCTCTAGATGCTGCTGAAGCTAAATTGCGAACGGATTTTTGATATTTCGTAATATGTTGTAATAACAATATTATGAAATTGTATGATTTTAATAGCTCATCACGAAACAGGAAGTGTGTCATAAAATCACACTGCATTAACCGATTGGTCTGAAACCTCACAGGTTCATAGATGGTATGACTGTGATGATATCTAGACACTCCGTGGGCATGGCTGTTGTAGCGCCACCACCTGGTCAAGCAGGAAATGTGCCAGAAATTGACAATGCTTTACCCGATTGATCTGAAACTTGACTGGTTCATAGATGGTATGACTGTGATGATATCTAAACACCCCGTGGGCGTGACTGTTATAGCGCCACCGTCTGGCCAAGCAGGAAAAGTGCTTATCACGAAACAGGACGTATGCTTAAAATCACACTGCATTAACCGACTGGTCTGAAACTTCACAGGTTCATAGATGGTGTGCCTGTGATGATATCTAGACACCCCGTGGGCGTGCCTGTTGTAGCGCCACCACCTGGTCAAGCAGGAAATGTGCCAGAAATTGACAATGCTATTACCCGATAGATCTGAAACTTCGACACGGTTTGACATAGATGTTATCCGAACTGTGATGATATCTATGGCACCCCGTGAGCCGACTGTTATAGCGCCACCGTCATGGTCAAGCAGCGAAACTCTGTGCCCTCTAGTGGTCAAATATCATAACTTGGAAACGGTTTGACGTAGCTTATCCAAACTTGGTATATGGACTCTTGACCGTGTACTGACCACGCATGAACCATGACTCGAAACTGTCTAGCGCCCTCTAGTGGTCAAATATGATAACTTGGAAACGGTTTGACGTAGCTTAGTCCAAACTTGGTATATGGACTCCTGACCATGTTCTGACCACGCATAACTATGAATCGAAACTCTGCTAGCGCCCTCTAGTGGTCAAATGTGATAACTTGGAAACGGTTTGACGTAGCTTATCCAAACTTGGTATGTGGACTCCTGATCGTGTTCTGACCACGCGATAACCATGAATCGAAACTCTCGATGCACCCTCTAGTGGTCAAATATGATAACTTGGAAACGGTTTGACGTAGCTTATCCAAACTTGGTATATGGACTCCTGACCGTGTTCTGACCACGCATAACCATGAATCGAAACTCTTTCATGCCCCCCTTGTGGTCGAACATTATAACTTGGAAACGGTTTGACCTATCCTTGCCAAAGTTGGTACACAGACTGTGGACCACCTTCTGAACATGCAGTATGACTTATGTGAATCTCTGTAGCGCCCCTACTAAGGGAAAGAGTGTAAAAGGCAGACTGAGTGAGTGAGTGACAGTGAGTGTCTGCGAGTGCAAAAGATGAGGGCGACACAGACCAGATAGCACACCTGTTCCGACTGAATGTGCCTTCACTGTGTACCATTGCTGGCGGTATGCACTCTTTGCGGTGCACCTGGTGCGAGGGCCCGTCATCGCCGCTTGCGGCTAATTATTATTATTATTATTATTATTATTATTTTTCTTACGCTGGTTACGGCCATTTTTGACCCCTTTCCCGTGCATGAAAACTCATGAAATTTTGCACACACCTTGGAAGTATGGAACACTAGAGGTATACAGAGGCATGGACTTGGGTGTGGCCCAGGGACTCCGTAGCGCCCCCTAAAGTAAAAAATTACATTGGGCTCTATGGGGCCGGACACCCACTAAACTTTAATGTACTCCTCGGACACCGTTGGTCAGATTCCTGTGAAATTTGGTAGACATGATGCCAAGATGTTGCTGATGTAAAATTGCGAAGGGATTATTCATACCCTTTATAATTTCAAGATGGCGGATGAGTGAAATATGGGAAAAATTGAAAAAAAGGAAAAGTGTCATTAGATCGCAGGGCGTTGATGGAATTGTCTGAAAGTCATTTACAAAGTTATAGATATTATCATGACGCCAACATTCATACACTTAATGGGCGTGGTTGTTGCAGCGCCACCATCTGGCAAGGTGGAAAAAGTACAGAAATTGACATTAAGTGCCATGGTTCACATATACTTTGAGCTGCACGCACAAAATTTGGTAGGTGTGTGGGACTCCCCAAGACGAACAATTTTTGTATTACATTGCATTAGCCACGCCCAACAGGAAGTGAGGTATTAAGGAGTGTAAAAATTTGGACACACAGCGAACTTTAACGTACTTGTCGGACACGGTATGTCATAGCCTGACACGCCAGACTATATCATAAGAATGTATAGTCTGAAGACCACTGATAGACTGTACCTCAATGGAGGGGCGGGTGATTGCGTTGTCTTTCAAACTGCCTCTCCACGTAATATGCTAGCGTTCCAGCCAGTGGTACCAGCTGGTATATCAAACTTTTCCCGTAGCCCGTCGGTAACACGGCAAAGACATCTTTTTCAGAACGAAAAACTTCAGTGCACTTTCTTGTTTCACTTTCAAAGAAAATGACAAGTGCAATTGGTCCAAAACTAAAGCCAAAGACGATTCCGCTCTGGTTTGAGCAGGGCTGTCGTCATCGTACAAAGCCCGCCTTACGATTTCCTGTACACATACCGCGCTGTGATTGGTTATCCGCCGCCAGAGGAAGGCTACAACGGGTTTCTATCAGTGGCCTCTAGACGTATCCTCTGTGCAAATTCAAATTTGCTACCGCTAGGTACGTCTAGAGTCTAGGCTAGGTATGTCAGATTCAAGTGGAATTTGGTGTACATGACCTCTAGATGTTGCTGATGCTAAATTGCGAACGGATTTTTGATACTACGAAATATGTTGGAATAACAATATTATGAAATTGTATGATTTTAATAAATCATCACGAAACAGGAAGTGTGTCATAAAATCACACTGCATTAACCGATTGGTCTGAAACTTCACAGGTTCATAGATGATATGAGTGTGATGATATCTAGACACCCCGTGGGCGTGGCTGTTATAGCGCCACCACCTGGTCAAGCAGGAAATGTGCCAGAAATTGACAATGCTTTACCCGATTGATCTGAAAGTTGACTGGTTCATAGATGTTATGACTGTGATGATATCTAAACACCCCGTGGGCATGCCTGTTATAGCGCCACCACCTGGTCAAGCAGGAAATGTGCTAAAAGTGCTAGTGGTCAAAAATTATAACTTGGAAACGGTTTGACATAGCTTATGCAAACTTAGTATATGGACTCCTGACCGTGTTCTGACCACGCATAACCATGATTCGAAAATCTCTAGTGCCCCTAGTGGTCAAATATTGTAACTTGGAAACGGTTTGACGTAGCTTATCCAAACTTAGTATATGGACTACTGAGCGTGTTCTGACCACGCAAAACCATGAATCGAAACTCTCTAGCCCCCCTAGTGGTCAAATATTATAACTTGGAAACGGTTTGACGTAGCTTATCCAAACTTGGTATATGGACTCCTGACCGTGTCCTGACCACGCATAACCATGAATCGAAACTCTCTAGCACCCTCTAGTGGTCAAATATGATAACTTGGAAACGGTTTGACGTAGCTTATCCAAACTTGATATATGGACTCCTGACCATGTTCTGACCACGCATAATCATGAATTGAAACTCTTTAATGCCCCCTTGTGGTCAAACATTATAACTTGGAAACGGTTTGACCTAACATAGCCAAAGTTGGTACACAGACTGTGGACCATCTTCTGATCATGCAGGATGACTCTGAAACACTGTAGCGACCCTACTAAGGGAAAGAGTGTAAAAGGCAGACTGAGTGAGTGTGTGAGAGATAGTGTGTGTGAGAGTGAGTGTGAGTGTGTGCGAGTGTAAAAATGAGGGTGAGACAAAGAGAGCACAGCTGTTTCGAGTGAATGTGCATTCAATGTGCACTATTCTTGCGGTATGCACTCTTTGCGGCTTTTATTATTATTGTTGTTGTTGTTGTTTTTATAATTATTATTATTATTATTATTTTTTTTCTGAGAATAACAATATGTCAGTTTACAGTATTTAACATAATGGTCTGTGTGTGTGTTTGGTGTGTGCGTGCATATAGATGCCTGTGCTCTTACATTGGATCCAAACACGGCTGGCAAGCACATGCTTCTGTCTGCGGGGAACATGAAGGTGACAGGGGTGAAGGAGCCGTCTACCGGTTTTCCAGACAGAAGTGAATGGTGTGTTCTGAGTAGTGAGCCTCTGATTGGACGCTGCTACTGGGAGACTGAGTGGAGTGGGCCTGGTATTGCTGTAGCAGTGGTCTATAAAAGAATTGGTTGGAGTAAATCGTTCAGCAGATCTACTACCGCTTGGAGTCTGGAGTGTGACTACGACTACAATTACGCAGCCTGGCACAACGGTGTTAAAACCCCTGTACCTAAACCGCCTTCTGGCTCCTGGAGAGCAGGAGTAGATGTGGATCGTGACGCTGGAACGGTGTCCTTCTACTGGGTCACGTCTGACACACAGAGACACCTGCACACATTCAACATCACACACATTGATGAGCCCCTCTATGCAGGTCTTGCGATTTATGTTGACTGCAACTCTTCAGTGTCCCTGGTCTCAGGTAAGGAAATTTTCATCCTAAAAATGCAATAGGGAAATAAAATAAGTGTTTTATAACTATTAAGGGTCCTACATGCAGTCTAACATTGTATGTTCGACACACAACACTTTCAAAACACACAGCACAATTCTTCTGAGAAAAGAACAAATATTCTGCGGTCTAGGAGGAGTGGAAGGCCCGACCTGTCGGCTTCTTTGTCATCTAAGCAATGCATAAAGGGGGCACTCGTGTGAAAAATAAATATGGGGAGGGGGCGCTATTGCTCCGTAGTCATTTTTTAAGGTCAATGACATTTCATCATATGTCTGAACAGTTTTAATGTATTAAATTATTAGAGTAGTGCAATGTCCGCGTGCCACTGGAAATTCCTTGGCGTGCCTCTTGTGGCACGCGTGCCTAGGGTTGCCAACCCCTGTGCTAGTACAAACAAGCATATGCTATGCAGGCAGTGAAATATAACATGTAGGTTTAGCTGCATGCTAACATACATGTATTCCACAACTGTTCACCTGCTATAAGGGATTATTTGAGATAGTATACTTGGAGTTTATCTTTTGGCACTTACAACTCATTAGTAAGTAGAGATCAAGGCTGCCGACCCCTGGCATGAACTAATTGTTTTAATCTTTTCTGCATCTAGGTCCTTGTTCATTCTACACAAACCTGTCTGACCCATGGCGGAACCGTAACTTTTTCCATCTGCAGCCAAACACAGATGCTAACCTCACAGAGGGCTGGTACCGCTTCACTGGGATTGGTGGAGACATCCTGTACAGTTTCTGTGGAGAACCCACAACACTTAGTATCTGTTCTAGCAGTGACTACTCAGGCCTTACGGACGGCCAAGTACACAGCCTCAAACTGTGCTATCGTAACATTGGTTACACATCATGTACCCAAACTAGGACTGTGGATGTGCTCTTATGCCCTGGAGGATTCTATGTGTACAAACTCTTCTCCACAGACAAAACCTTCATTACTGGTAAGATTGATGATCGTAGATGAAAGCCTGAATGTCTGTGATTTCTCTCCAAGAAATGTGCTCACTCACCTCTCCCATTTTACACTATCTTCTCTGGCCCATGGCAGCCAAGGTCAGTCTAGTCAATCAGCCCAAACGGTACCGGGCCAAATAAATCATTGTGAGGGACGGGACCAGTGACTACAGAGTTGCAGACCAGACTTAAGCTTCGCTACAATGATCTCCTTGGTCTTGCTGACGTTCAGCAGGAGATCAATGTCTCTGCACCACGTGGTCAAAAGGTTGACCTTCTTCCTGTATTGGGTCTCGTCTCCTTTGATGATGAGACCCACCAGAGTTGGGTCGTCTGCGAATTTCACTATGTGGTTGTTACTGTGGGTTGTTGTGCAGCCATGCGTCAGCAGGGTGAAGAGCAGTGGACTGAGCATGTAGACTTGGGGGGCCCCTGTGCTCAGTGTGATGCTGCTTGAGGTGTTGTTGCCAATGTGTACTGATTGGGGCCTCTGACTGGGGAAGACCAGTAGCCAGTTGCAGAGTGAGGTGCTGAGACCCAGTTTGTCAAGTTTGCAGATGAGTTGTTGTGGTATTATAGTATTGAATGTAGAACCGATGTCAATGAACAGCATTCTCACATATGAGTCTCTTTTGTCCAGTTGGGTGAGGGCCAGGTGGAGAGCTGAGCATGTTGCGTCCTCTGTTGACCTTTTGGCTCTGTATGAAAATTAGAAAGAGTCCAGGGTGGGGGTTGTATGGATTTGATGTGAGACATAACAAGCCGTTCAAAGCATT